>PVIH01024518.1:0-22571 GCA_004025045.1 Sigmodon hispidus | reverse complement strand
GAGGGGGAAGAGACCTTGAATAAGGATATACAGGGATGAAAAAAAAAATTCAGAGGGAAAGATGAACACAAAGAAAATATATGTGTAGCAATCTTATTTGTATTTCTTCCCTTGATAAGCCATGCCTATCATTCTTATCCTCTGTATAGTTATTGTTAACTCTTCCACATTTTAAATTCTTTTTACTGTGTTTTTTTTTGATAAATACAAAATAAAGAAGGAAGAAAAAAAAAAGGAGTGTATTTCCCACTTTCTTTTCCATCAAGTTTAAATTGGCTGGGTTTATGTTGAGGTCTTTGATCCACTTGGATTTGAGTTTTGTGCAGGGTGACAGGCTGGGATCTATTTGCATTTTTTTACACACTTCCATCAGGCTATGCCAACACCATATGTTAAATATACTATCTTTTTTCCATTGAATGTTTTGGGCCTCTTTGTCAAAGATCAGGTGTTCATAGGTCTTTGGGTTAATGTCTGGATTCTCAATTCTATTCCATTGGTCCACAAGTCTGTTTTTATGCCAGTACCAGGCTGTTTTTATTACTGTAGCTCTATAGTATAGCTTGAAGTCAGGGATGGTGATACCTCCTGACGTTCTTTTGTTGAGTAAAACTGTTTTGGCAATCCTGGATTTCCTGTTATTACAAATGAAATTGAGTATTGTTCTTTCAAGGTCCAAAAAATATTGTGTTGGGATTTTGATGAGCAGTGCATTGAATCTGTAGATTACCTTTGGTAGAATTGCCATTTTTACTTTGTTGATCCTACCAATCCAGGAACATGAGAGAGCTTTCCATTTTCTGATATCCTCCTCAATTTGTTTCTTCAGTGATTTAAAATTTTTGTCAAATAGGTCTGTTACTTCTTTGGCTATAGTTACTTCAAGGTATTTAATACTATTTGCAGCTATTATGACGGGTAATATTTCCCTTATTTCTTTTTCAGCTCTTCTATCTTTAGTGTATAGAAGGGCTACTGGTTTTTTTGAGTTAATCTTGCATCCTGCTACATTGCTGAAGGTGTTTATCAGCTGTAGCAGTTCCTTGGAAAAATTTTGTGGGTCACTTATGTATACAATCATATCATCTGCAAATAGAGATTGCTTCATTTCTTCTTTTCCAATTTGTATCCCCTTAATCTCTTTTCATTCCCTTATTGCTTTAGCTAAAACTTCAAGATCTATATTGAATAGATAAGGGGAGAGAGGACATCCTGTCTAGTTTCTGACTTTAGTGGGATTGCTTTGAGTTTTTCTCCATTAAGTTTGATACTGGCTGTCAGCTTCTTGTAAATCGCCTTTATTATCTTTAGGTATTCTCCCTGTATTCCTGATCTCTCCAGGGCCTTAATCATAAAGGAGTGTTGGATTTTGTCAAAGGCTTTTTCCGCATCTAAGGATATGATCATGTGGTTTTGATCCTTTAGTTTGTTTATATGATGGATAACATTTACAGTTTTTCGTATGTTAAACCAGCCCTGCATTTCTGGGATGAAGCTTACTTGGTCGTGGTGGATGATATCTTTTATACATTGTTGTATATGGTTTGCCAAAATTTTGTTGAGAATTTTCACATCAATATTCATAAGGGAAATTGGTCTGTAATTTTCCTAATTTGTTGTGTCTTTGAGGGGCTTGGGTATTAGGATGATTGTGGCCTCATAAAAGGAATTTGGCAATATTCCTTCAGTTTCTACTTTGTGAAATAGTTTGAGGAGTAACGGTATTAATTCTTCTTTGAATGTCTGGTAGAATTCAGCACTAAAACCATCTGGGCCAGGGCTTTTATTTTTGGGGAGGCTTTTAATGACAGTTTTAATTTCCTTAAGGGTTATAGGCCTGTTTAGGTAATTAATCTGATCTTCATTTAAATTTGGTAGACGGTACCTGTCCAGAAAGCTGCCCATTTCTTCTAGGTTTTCCATTTTTGTGGAATACAGATTTTCAAAATATAATCTGATAATTCTTTGTATTTCCTGGGGGTCTGTTGTTATGACCCCAGTTTCAATTCTGATTTTGGTGATTTGAACGCTCTCTCTCTGTTTTTTTTAATTGTTTGGCTAATGTCAAGCCCCAATATTTGACATGATAACCATACATGGATACACACATATGCATACATATGCACATACACACATACAGAGGCACACACATACACTGATAATGAATTCTTTTCAACTGAGAAGCACATCAGGATGTTTTCTACAGCTTCTGTACATGGCAGTAAGTGGTCTAATTCATGCACTCAATGGAAAAAAGCACAACCATTTTTCAACGAAATTTTCCTCTGGCATTACTCCAGCAAGATGGATAATATCCTGGGGTCTTATACAGAGAGCACAGAAGAATGTTCTTTCACCACTCTCTTTTGAGGTCACTTGCAGAAGCTGAGGTCTAAGTCAGCATGAGGGGCCATGAGTACAAATTCAGAAGTCCCAGAGACGCACATTTTCTTGACAAATATTTAGTCACATTTAAGCTTAGAAAAAAATCCAAACATGAGGTGTCACATATACTTCTTCTTATTATTATTTTTACTTTTGAGATTATAATATAATTACATTTCCCTTCTCTTTTCTCCAAACCCTTCCCTATACCCCTCCTTCATATCTTTTGGCCTATGGCCTCCTTTCTTATTAATTGTTGTTGCATGCATATGTAATTGTAAACATAAATATAACCCTTTCAGTATGTATAATGTTACTTGTATGCACATTTTCACAGCTGGATATTTTTTAAATTCTGTTTTCTTACTTCATCACCCTTTGGGGGGTATGTGTGAGAAAGAGAGAGAGAAAGACAGAAAGGGACAGAGAGACAGTGGGGGCATAGAAAGACACAAAGTGATGTTGAGAGCAACTTCCAGAACACTTTCTACTTTCCTGCTCAGGCAGTCTCATTAGTTGAACCAGAGCTCCTTGAAATAGCTAGTGCAGTCATCCATCTTGAGACATCTTTTATCTCTGCCTTTCAGTGTCAAATTACATGTGGACTGACATCTGTGCTCAGCCTTTGTGAGTGTTCTGAGGACTTGAACACAGGTCCTTAGGTTGTTGAACTTTAACAGTCATCTCCTCAGCCCTAATTTTACTATTTTTATTTTGAAAGCAAAATAGTGTATATATATTGCTATGTTAATAACTAATGTTTAAATTTTATTCCTACAGATGGCTCTCTATATCACTATTTAATTTTATTCCTGTCTATCCCATTAGACTGTCTTCAAATTGTTTTTCTTGATGCTTGCTCCCTGATACTTACTTTAAAAATAAAGAACATGGAAGACAAAAATTCATTACCAAAAGTATAGCAACAATGTAGGATTGTTTTACAAATTCATGAAACCAGAGAATTTTTGTATGAGAAATTATTGTGCTTAGATATGTCTACTGGACTCAGCTGAAACTCTTCACTTCAGGAAGATAGTATTTTAATAAAGTTTATAGAACTGCACAAACAGGGGATCTTGAGAAAGTTAATATTGGGACAAGACCAGAAATTGGGACACACATACCCTTTAATTTGCTTTATTCCCACAATACGTTTTCCTTCTTATATTCTATTATGTAATAATTTTTATAGCAAAGTTTTGGGATAGGTAAAGATGAACTTTACTGTGTTTATTGAATATAAAAATCTGAGATTTGGACATTGACTGTACCACAGCCTCCTCAGCTAATGATTAAAATCTTGAAAATTAAGTGATTTAAGCCTCATTTTTTTTAATCTGTAAAATGAAGGAATTAATCTATAGAACTCAAAATCTCATTTTCAAAAAGATTCAATGAGATGTGAATGTGAAATAAGAATAATTCATTTCAAGGCCCTTCAGTGCTGACTCTGGGGTTAATGACTGTCAGAATTGTGGGGTTTTAGAAACCTGCTAAAATGGTGTGTATTGCTTTCACCCATACAGGCTTCCCAAGTAAAGCTTCATGTCACTCTGGAAGGAGATCTGGGTTTTTTCTGGGGCCTTTGGAACAGACAGTCACAGCAGCAAGAACAGTGCCAATCACTGGAGAAGAACAACTTCCAGAGATGCCTCATCAAATGTTAGACTCAGGAAAAAGAATCTCCAAATGGTGCCGTGATATTGAGAGTTTTCTCAGACAATCTTGTTGGGTCCTCATGGTGCCTCTTTGGAATAGGTGTTAGTATATCATCCTTACAAAGGGGGAAATGGAGATGGGGATGGGGCTCATCAAAGTATGTCTAGGATGTAGACTAGGATTCCTGGTTAGAAAATCTGTGTGGTTTTTTTGTGGAAAACTCTAATAACAATTTTGGAGTAAGGTGGATTTTTAAACTCACATGTCTACTTGAAGAGTTAAACTGATTGGTGTTGGGAGAGTCAGTCAATGAAGCAACTGTAGTCCTAAAATATTAATCTGAAACTGCAATGGTTTATACCTTTGCTGAAACTGCAATGGTTTATACCTTTGCACCTGAATTTTAGCACAACAACTTCACTTCTTATTTGGTTTCTTTTACTGAAGCTATTGGACTATAACATATTAATAAAACATCCAGAGACCATTAATTAGATTTTGGGACTCTAAGCCCATGAGTCCCTTCACTGCTAGCTTAGGAAATTTATGCTGACATCTAAGGCAGCCCCATTTGCTAACCCAACTACAGATGTTGGTATTTTAGCTGTTTACTCACTGATGGTGTGGTGTTATGCTGCCTTGGAAATATTTTTTTAGTTTGCACTGCATTTCACTGCATTCCACCTGCATTCCATGATATTTCATTCCATTCCACAAAACTTTGTTGTATTGCATTCAGCTGCACTGTGATGTTTTCTTCTGCTATTCCATTTCTCTCCATTCCATGTCAGTTTTGTCCAGTTTATTTTCACTCTCTTTCTTGTTCTTTCATTTTCTTTTCTCTCCTCCCCTGTTTCTCATCTTCCCAGTTCCACCACCATTGTTTACTTCTTAGATGCACATGAGCAAACACATTCAAATCCTACTTTTTCCTTAGATGTGCCACTGAACTCCCAGGAAGTGCCTAAGGCTAAAGCCCTTCGCTAGAAACTTCAACTTTTTCTCTGAAGTTTAATTTTGTTCTTGAATGTTAAAGACGATATATTTGATATCTGTAAATCTGTCTGTACTCGTCTGTGCATGTGAATATATATACATGAGCAAAAATGAAAAAAAGAAAAGAAAAAGATCCCCAAACTTCTGCTTTGACTGCAAGATTAGAGGTTCTAACTTCTTGATTATTCCTTAACAAGAACATTTTAGAGAAATCAGTATCTTTTGTCCTCATTCCATATAGATTACTGCAGTTTGCAGACAGCCCTTTTTGCATATTATGTAAATAGAAAGTTACATTAACAACACTGTAGGTAATGCAGGAACACTTTTTTTTTAATTTCCCTCTTTTTCTCATAAAAAGAGCTCTTGATTAAGAACTGTGTGTGATGTTCATCTTTAATTCCTTGCTGACTCCCCAAATGTTGTCTTGGATGTCTCAGATTCCTTTCACAAAACTATTAGGTACTATAAATCCTAACTGATTCCCAGTTGGCCCCAGTGAAACTTTTCAGTAGACCCTGATCTTTCACTTGAGTGAGAGTTAAGGTGTGAGTGCTGAGGTAAGAGCTACCAAAACAAAATACAGTATCCCCAGACTGTTCTTTTGTAAGGGGGTTGAGAATTCAGCAGGAGTGGGAGTAAGCAAACTTTCTGATCTCTTCAGAGCTGAATAATTGGGCTCTCTCCCCAGCAGAGAACAGGAGGAAGGAGGAAAGGAGAGGAGCCCTATGCTCCTTATGGTCGGTGTCCTGTTATACAGAGACACTTAGTGATTTTGTTGTTGAATGTTTAGAATTTGTAAAACTATTGAATAATGAAATACTGCTTATAAGCTGATTATATTACATGAGAAATACACACATATTGTACCCATGTGTTTATAGAAAGACATACACATATTATAAAATACCCCCAAGCACAGTGTGGCCACTCTTAACAGCAAGGTTTGTTTTAGAGAGTAACATTTGTGTTTACTAAAAACAGAGCACTCAACTTGCAAACCAAATCCATAGTTCTAATTCAGGCTCAAAACAAGTTATGATGAGGTTTTGCAGAGTTGTGAAGGGCCCTAGGGTCTCTGCAGGTGAATGGTCTAGCAGTTTACCTACCTATGTGCTTGACTCCCATCTTAAAACAGAGGCGAGTGATCCTTGGTAGATTCATATAGAAAGACCTGAGTGTAAATTACAAAGCTAAAAAAAAAAAAAAAAAAAAAAAAAAAAAAAAAAAAAAAAAAAAAAAAAAAAAAAAAAAAAAAAAAAAAAAGACGTGATTTCCCAGGCTTATGAGCCTGGCTGGCCTTAAGAAATTAGATTAGCACAAATTCTCCCTCTGAGCAGGGATGACAATGTCTTCATACTGGCAGTCCTGGGTGGGTGGGTGCGTTCCCTCATGCTCTTTTTGAAAGTGTGTGTTGTGATTGTGTGTGACACAATTTACTTATTATTATGGCAGTAAGAGTTGAAAGTGATTGAAAGCCATCAAAAGGCACAGCATTTGAATGTCAAACATGGCTTGTCTTTAATTCCAGACAATCAGCCTGTCTGTTCATCTTCCCCATCCACACTGATTCCCTGCTTTCCATGGAGTGGTACTGAGACTTTCTTCTTTGCATTTTTCTGTTCAGGTCAACATATCTGAACATTTGGAGAGTCGAAGAGAAAACCAGTGTAAAGCTGTGTTGTGAATGTCTGCTTAAATAGGTTGGAGAGGAGAACAGAAATTAAATTTTTATAAGAAAAAAAATATTCTGTGAAGCTTACTCTTCTCTGTATTCAACTTTTTCCCACTTTTTCTTTCCAGCTTCATTAGCCTCCAAATAAGCACAGCATATTATGGATGTCGAAGGAAGTTTTATTTAGACTTATAAGGGCTGATCTGTTCCCATACTGTTTAAATTAATCTTCAAAAAAGAATTCAAACCACATTCTAACATTTGGACTATGTAAGAAGGAAACAGATTTTTTTGGGAAAAAAAAATGTGCTTTAGCTATGCAGAATGGGCTGCGGGAACACAGACATGCGCAGAGTGAGTTTCTAAATGTGTGTATTATCTGATAAGATCAGTTCAGAGAGTAAATGAGCTCCTGAGCAACTTCCTTCCTTTCTGTCTTTTCCTTCTCCCTTCCCTATTTCAGGTCCTGCCCTTTATCCTTTCTTTGTTTTCTTCCCTCCTCTTCCCCTTTTCTACCTTCTTCTTTTCCCTTAACATATGGACTTTTACTTTTATCTCAGACACCTGCAGCCTAGGCTTGGAAACATTTGGGGCTTTCACCTAACCAGTTTCTTTCCCGACCAAATTAGCTTCAGAAAAGCAGGGTGACTTTGAAAGCAAGAATCTCTTGAAATAGAATGGCCTCAATTTACATCAGTTACATTCTGAGAAGTAAGTTCCTAATATCTTCCTCAAATACTGCACTCTGTGCACACAAGGCATGCTTTGTTAGGTAAGCATCCACATATGTGATCATTCCCTGTCAGAAAACAGGTATAGGAGAAAAAAAAAGTTACTGATTGTGTTTTCAATGCAATTGAACCCCCATCCTAGTTTCTCAAGTGCAAACACTGAGAGATAAAAGCATAGATGTGATTTCAGACAGAGTTGCAAGGTCAAAATTCTGTGCATTTGTGTGTGCATGTTGCAGGAGTGAATTACATTTTAATTAGCCAGCTTTAGTAACAGTTACTTACTTTGGGATGTTTGCTTCTATTTGTACCACATATAATATATTTTTCTGATAAACGAAGTGTAGTTTTGAGGAGAAAGAGAAAATAAATTAGTGAGCTAGAAAAATGTCAACATCTACCTTTTAGAAAATATAACACCTTCTAGCCAGAAGATGCAATCTGTCTTTCATGTTCTAAATATTGTAGCTAATGTCATTGAGGAGGCAGATTTTAGATTTCTTTGAATGGATGGGTTGCAGAGATCCAGGAGCAGTGAACCTACTCATTCCAATGTCCTGACATTACAAGAAGCTGAAGAATTGAGGAGAAAATATGCTGTTAGTACACTTCATAGGGCACATTAGTAGTTCATGATGATTTTCAAATAGAACAAAACTCTGAGATGTTATAATTTGTGAACATTTACAAACCATTGATGGGCCCAAATCCTTAAATAACCTTATTTTCCTCAAGTCAGTCTCTCCAAACTCATGTGACCTTGAGTCACTTTGCAGTCTTCACAAATCACTGAATACAGTGAACTAGTCAATAGTGCACAAAGTGATGCCTCCACTTCACCCCCTTCCTGACACCCAACATACCCAATGGGTGCTGCAGGACTGAAATACCCACAGACTAAGCCTGAAGAAGAAACCAGCATGAGCAGTAAAGTAACTGCCCAGTTATCTTGACTAGATGGATGCCTTGGATCAGAGGTAATCCACCATACTTCTGATCACAGGTAACTAACTGTGCAGAACAAATCCAGTGGTTCATCCACATTGTGGGAGGGGGAAGGAGACAAGAAAAGGGATCATGTACTCTGAGGGCAGAAACTAGCTATTGTAAACAATTACTACATGTAGGGATTTCTAGAATATATTGGAAGCCACTCTAAACAACTTACTTACATTGCTTGCACACACAAAAATCAAAGTGGTGAGTTTTTCCAAGACAAATTTTTTATTTGGGAGGAAAAAAAAAGAGGAGAAAGAGAAATACATCAAATATTCTAAAACACTTCAAATACATGTGGGAAGCACCTGTTTATCTTTGAACTGTTTAGCAACCCAGTTGTGTGAATACAAAAAAGCCTATGATAAGTAACTCTTTTCTGAGAACACCAGCATTACTGTGAAATGGCTTCTGTGAGCTGTAGTAATATTTAAACTGTCTAAGTCTGAAATCAACTCCAAGATAGCAAGCAAGGTGAACATGAAGCAGATCCACAGTTCACTATTACTCTACATTCTACCAGATGAAGTCAGGGCTTCTCCCAGTGTAAAAGTTGTTGGATAGAAACACAGTGAGAGATGGTGTTTTCTAACAAAACAATGTAAAGGAGCAAAGTTCTAGAAACTTGTTCCATTAATGTCTTGAGATTTTCTGGCAACTATAAATGGGAACATTTCATCAATGAAGAAAAAACTCATACAACACCACCAGAGAGAGCATATATATTATTATTTCAACCTCCAAAAGGACAGCTAAAGGTAGAAGGGGTGTGTGTGTGTGTGTGTGTGTGTGTGTGTGTGTGTGTGTGTATGTGTGTGGTGGTGGTGGTGATGGTGGTGCTTCTTATGTGTTGTTGGACTCCAATTAAGGACAATATATTCAGATTATGGCTGTCTGCTTCAAAAAAGGATGGAAGCAGAGGATAATATTTTATAGTTTTGTTTTTGTTTGTCAGTGTAGGCAGATGGACCAGGCTGTGGGAGTGAGTATGCCACAACAGCTCACATGCGTCACCATGTCCTGCCTCACCTACATGTTCTCTACCCTCAAAGCTACCAAAATTAGACTGTGAGGCTTACATTGCCCCAGCCATACTCCAGAGACATTATCTCCTATCTGTGGTATTGACTGCTGTAATCCTGTAGCTAAATGTGGCAACCCAAATTTCACAGGCTTGTCAAGATAACCAATCTCAGCGTGTGTTGAAATCAGCCTGTGGGCTTGGAGCACTGTGCGGATGTGTTGTGTAGCTTCTCCTACGCACTCCGTAGCTTACCCAGCCTTACAGAGATCACAGGAACCCCAAATAGCGAACATGGGGTCTGAACTAGAGCACCACCTGTTTTGTGTTAGTGTAGATGGGCTTGTGCCATCAGCAGCTTCTCTTTCTTCTCCTCCTGTCTGGTGGAGAAGAGACAAAGTTTAGTGTCCATCTCTGTTGTCTGGCTGATTAAATATATGTAAAATTGTTAGCTTATCTATCCCTCATTATCTACACATAAACTAGAAGCTCCTATCTTACCCGCACAACTGTGACCTACATATATATTTCACATATGTTGCTTTGGATATTTTATAGACGCTCACAGGTGCTTTGGCAAGAAAAACCACTGTTTGACAAGCTTCTTTGTCTCATATTTCAGAATATTTATCATTGACTTTTGTGGTTGAAATCTCTCTCTCCCTCATTCTTTCTCCCCCACCCCCGCCTCTCACATCAGATTACTTAAAAACATGCAGGTTTGACACATGCTTTTACCTGAAATTCTGTCTATGCCTGCTGCTTTATTGGACCCCTAATTACTTGTAAAAAAAATAATAATAAATTGGGCAGGTGTTTGCTCTTCCAGCTGATTAATTGACAATGATTTCACCACAATTGACAGAGAAAGCTAGGAAGCTGCAGGTTGGGGTTTACCAGCTTGAGAGAAAAATTTACAAATAGCTGAAATTGCCAACAGTCTATGTTTTTCATTCCAGGCTGAGAGATTTCTTCGCCCCAGTATTGGGCACTGTCACATATGTAATTCTTTATTTTATACTTGTAAAACTATAATGCAGATAAAGT
The DNA here is from genome assembly GCA_004025045.1 of Sigmodon hispidus. Lineage (NCBI taxonomy): Eukaryota > Metazoa > Chordata > Mammalia > Rodentia > Cricetidae > Sigmodon > Sigmodon hispidus. The sequence goes on along the minus strand of PVIH01024518.1, from coordinate 12,058 downwards.
GAGTTTAGACTATTTTTTTTTCTCAAGTGAAAAAGATCACCAAAATTAGTCCCTGTTAAGTAGAAAAGCATGCACTACACTAGAACAATGGGGTCTGATGTCTGCTTGACCGTGTGTTCTCACCATGTCGGGGATGCTTGGCTCTTCATTTCAGCTGAATCAAAAGTGGCAGCCGCCAGCAGAAAGCTGACCTCTTAGAACTGAGTGTGCCTTCCAGAACACTATTCTAGCAAAGCTGGGACCATTCTCTAGTAATATATTTTTGAAAGTTTCAAAAAAAACTGTGTAATATTTTTATGCTGCACAAAGAAAACTGCAGAAAAATTAAGAGATCTGAATTGCAGAAATGGATCATTGAAGCCAGGCCCTTCCCTTATGTTTGACTGACTTTAAAACTTTGCAAGTTTTATAGGGATTCTAGAGATTGAATGAAGAGTTATAGATGTTATCATTTTAATTCAGAGTCCAGAGCAGACAGCTTAATTTCAGATAAACAAGGTTTCAAAATAGAAGTAGACTGGTTAATACAATTTACCATGCAAAAAAACTGTGAAATATGTAAAATAAGCTAGATTTGAGGTTTGACTACCGTTGGGCCATATTTTTATATTGATCTTTAGAAACCATTCACTCACTCTATTTTTATTTTACAGCTGGGCTTGTAAGCATGAATAATGTAGTTGCACAAACAGCCTGGAGAGTGAGTGTAGCCAGGAGCCAGTGAGAGAGAAAGGATCTATATTTCCTGACAACAACTACAAATAGGAAAGCTGTTTTTATGCTTTTAAAAAGACAATAAAGGATAAAGAAGATATAGCATCAATGTTTAGTAACTCAAAATACACCTTCAGTGTTTTTTTTTAAATAGAGATGTTAGAAATTATTATGACATATTTATGGTGTTTGTAACTGATCAAATTTATATGAAGAAATAATTACATCTCAGATTCATGCCAATATAAGAATAAAATGTGAGACCATCTCACTTTACAGAGGAACCCTGAGCAGGCTTGAAATTCTAAATATTTTAAAGACACATTTCTATAAAATCAACAAGCCATCTAATAAAAAATGATAATACAAATTGTGTCTTGAATATTTGTATTTAAGAGAAATTATATTCTATTTGAAGTGAAAATATGCAAAATCAAAAATTCATATTATTCTATATTTTCAGCAAAGGACTTTGTGTCCCATGTCTGTTTTATGAGATTCCTTAGCTATAAAACAGTGTCATAGACTTTGAATGTCCTGTTTTTCAATCTTTAACTTGTTAGAAAGGGTAGAGTATGTACAGAAACATTTACCTAGTTCTATACCTAGTAGGTATAAAAGGAAGTTGGATATCCTGAAACTGAAGTCACAGGTTCTTGTGAGCTGTCTAATATGGGTGCTGGAAACTGAACTTGGGCCCTCTGGGTCTCTTGAGGTTCTAAGATAGGTTTTGTTGGCCAGTTTGCTTGTTTTTGAGAGAATAGGGCTTTCCTTTTCTTGCTCTAAAGAAAACAAACCACATTTTCATACATTCTTACAAAGGCTCAGCATGATCAATTTCTTTTCATTTCTAAAAATTTGGATTGGACCTGCCTGCCTCTCTCTTGTGGGTAAGCCACACCTGCTATTGCTGTGACATTAGTCAGCATAGCAAAAGTTTGCAATATCCCCAAAGATCAGAAGGCCTGTGGCTGCTGAACCTGGCACCATCCATCAGTGATGGCTTCTTAGGCAATAGCTGCAGTTTCCAAACCTCAGGTAAGAAGCTGATGACACTTATGCAGATAAATTAATCTTTTCAGTAAGTTCATACAGGTACCCCCACATCACTACCCCTCCACACACACCCCTTTACCCCCTCACACACCCTCTACTCTTCCACCCCTACTACCACTTTCCAAAAGTAGCATCAATCAAATAAACAAAGGAAGGGAGAAGCAGGCTTTCAAGAACTTGTAGAAAATAAAGCCATTCTTTTTATAAAATTCTCCGTTTCCTGGCCCTTAGCACCTTGACTGTTTCATGGATAAAGCAGTGTGTACTCAATGCCTGCTTCTGGTAGGTTGTGAGTCCAGAAAGACACCAAGCAGACAGGCATATGCCAGCTGTAAAACTGCATACTCTGCCATCAGTGAGTCATCCAGACTGCCTACTTCATCTTCGTCTACCCAAATATTGCATTTTCCCTCCCAATAAAGATGTTTTATCACAGCAATGTGGTGCTGTAACTCATGGAGGCTCAGCTGCTTCTGTGCTCTATGTGTCCTCCAACTCCCTCCCGATCGTGTGAACATATGTTCTATCTCTTTCATGAATTATTTGTTTGTGATTCAATGTTGGAACCTACCCTAGGAAGGCAGTTTCCCCACCCCCACTGCCAAGATTCCTGTTCACTCTTCCAAGGTCCATATTGTCTAATGGCTTCCAAGTTGTGAAAGAGTCCCTCTTCTCAGGGCTCGGTCTTCTAAATTCTCAATTAACAAAACACCATCCTGAGCTTACATGGTTACCTAAGGTGCTGTGCTTCCTCATTTTGGTTTTCAAATCACCATTTGTGCACACTATGTTCAGAAAGGGAACCACTCTGCAGTGAGCAGACTCAATTACAGACATTTCAGGGTTCAGTGATGATACTCAGCAGCATAGTCCAGGACAGGGGCATTCACCGCTTTTCATAACTCTTATCTTTCTACTAGTAAAGTTCAAGCATGGGGAGTAAACAAACAAGATCCAGTTTGTGAGCAGGGAGGAGATTTTCCTGCAGCCTTTTCCATTTGAACTTTCTGGAAGTGATGGCAAAGCATTCTGATGAGAAGAGGGTTTTTGCTCAATTGAGTATTTATTGGTTATCTCTTAATGGTGCTATAGTAGAACCCTCACATACTGGCTAAATATCAGTGAGGACACATTTCCTCCCAGTTGTAAGAATAGCAGATGCTTCCTGATGATGAAAACAGGAGGCAGAAATTGACTAAGCAGTTTAGGGTAAAAGATCCCACAAAAAAAAGTGACCAGATTCTGTCTTGGTTATGAGTTATCCACAGACTCATTCATGCTGGATCCAACAGAAACTGGAAGTGCTGAGGCCAAAAGCACCTCTAACTTTGCCAAGGACAGAGGCTGAAGATGCCAGGAACGGGTCTGATTCTCTGTATTCTTTTCTCTAAAGAAGCACTCCTTCCCCCAGAAACCATATGAACAGTTTGACTGAAACTGTGAGAATGTCCACACCTGGAATGAAACCTGACTGACCAGATCACGCCCCCCTTTCTCCATTAAAGTCAAGTCCATGAGTTTCAGTTGTACTCAATCCTTGAGTTCTCTGTCTCTTTCTCTATTAATCTCCCTATATAAAGACTCTTCAAAAACTTACCCTTCATGCCCTGTGAATTTCATTCTGCAAACTTTGAAGACATGAATAGGAAGGCCTCTGGCTTGGATTGTGTTTGGTGGTCACTGAGTTTCTGAGATCCCCACCCCTGAAGCTAAGTATGACAGAGCTGAGTGAGTCTCCATTGCTCGCAACAAAGATAATATCCAATATCAGTACCTACAATTAAAATCTTCTAAATCCTAGATGCCTAGATGTCAACATAAAAATACAATCAGTAACAAGTATGATATGTTTCCTATAGAGCCAGGCAATCTTACCTCAGCAAGCCATGAATATTATAAAATAACAAAAACATAAAAAAGATCTTAAATTAACCTTTATGAATATGATAGAGATCCTTTAAGAATATGACAGGAAAAGAATAAATCCATTAAAGAAATCTATAAAAACACAAACAAAACAAGGAATGAATAAAGCTGTTCAAGGCCTAAAAATGGAAATAATCAATAAGAAAAACCCAAACTAGGGTAAATCTAGAAGTAAAAAAATTTGGAACTCAAACAGGAACCACAGAGGCAAGTTTCTCTAATAGAATACAAGAGATGAAAGACAGAATTTCAGGCATTGGAGAAATAATAGAAGAAATGAATACATTGGCCAAAGAAAATGTTAAATCTAGAAAACTCCTGACCCCAAATACCCAGGAAATCTGGGAGACTCAGAAAAGATAAACATCTAAGAATAATGAGACTAGAAAAAGGAGAAGAAACCCAAGCCTAAGGCACAGAACATATTTTCATCTAAGTCAGAGAAAAAAAAAATTCCTAACCTAAAGAAGGACATGTCTATCAAGGTAAAAGAAGCATACAAAACACCAAATAGACTATACCAGAAATGGAATTCTCCTCAGGACATAATAATCAAAACACAGAACATAAAGAAAAATAAAGAATACTAAAAGCTGCACAGAAAAAAAGTAACTTATAAAGACAGATCTATTAAAATTACACCTGGACTTCTCAATGGAAACTCTAGAAGCCAGAAGAATCTGGACAGACATGCTTCAGATTTTAAGAGACCAAAGATGCTAGCCTAGACTACTATAAGAAAAAAATTCAACTTTCACAAGAATATATTAGGACAATCCATGGCAAAACAAAATTTAAGAAATATGTCTCTGTAAATCCAGCCTACAGAAGGTGCTAGAAGAAAAATTCCAATGTAGAGAGGTTAATGACATCCAAGAAAACACAGAAAATAACTAATCAGGACCAGCAAAGCCAAAAAAAGGAAGCACACACAGAGCCAGAACATCACAAACAACAACAAAATAATAGGATACACTAGTCCTTGGTCATTGAGAACTCTCCACATCAATTATCTCAATTCTCCAATTAAAAGACATACACTAACAGAATGAATGTGAAAATAAGACCCATCCTTCTGCTTCTAAGAAACATACCTTTACATCAAGGATAGACATCATCTCAGGGTAAAAGTTTGAATAAAGATATTCTAAGCAATTGGGCCTAAGAAACAAGCTGGTAGAACCATTTTAATATCTGATAAAATAGATTTCAAAGCAAACTACTCAAAAGAAATAGGGAAGAACACTACATAGTTATCAAAGTAAAATACCCACTGAAAGGATTTTTTTTACATTTATGCCCCAAACAAAAGGGCATCCAAGTTTGTAAAAGAAACACTAATACAGCTTAAATCACATATTTATGCTACACACAATACCCCACTCTCATCAATAAACAGGTCAAATATACAAAAACTAAATAGAAATGGTAGAGCTAAATGATGTTATAAACCAAAAGGACCAAACAGATATTTACAGAACATTTCACCCAAACACAAAAGAATATACCTCCTGCTCAGCACCTTATGGAACTTTCTCCAAAATGGGCTACATACTCAGTAACAAAACAAATATCAATAGATACAAAAAAAGCCAAAATAACACCCTGTATCTTATCTAACTACCATCGATTAAAGCTGGATATGAACAGCAGAGCCAACAGAAAGCTTACAAACTCAGGGAGACTGAACTACTACTGAATGAAAACTAGATCAAGGCAGAAATTAAGAAAGAAATCAAAGACTTTCTAGAGATAAATGAAAATAAATATATAGTACACCCAAATTATGAGACAGAATGAAGATTATTCTAAGAGGTAAGTTAGTGTTACATAAAATTAAAGCTCTCATACTTAACACCACACCTGAAAGCTCTGGAAAAAAGAGAAGTGTTCTTGCTCAAAAGAAATACATGGCAGAAAATAATCTATCTTGAAGCTGAGATTAATAAAATTGAAACAACAAAATAATACAAAGAATCAATGATATATCAAGTTGATTCTTTAAAAAAATTAATAAAATTGGCAATCTCTTTTCTAAATATACTAAATGGAAAAGATTCAAATTAAAAAAACTTGAAATAAAAAGATAGATATAACAACAGAACAAGGGAAATCCAGAATCGTAAGGACAAGCCAAATTTGAAAATCTGAAAGAAGGGGATAATTTTCTCAATACATATCACATACAAAGTTAAATCAAGACAATGAGATACATAATTTAGATAGAGCTATAGCCCCTAGTAAAATAGGAGCAGCTATTAAAAGTCTCTTAGAAGAATGGATTAACAAACTGTGGTACATCTACTCAGCAGTAAGAAAAAATGACATCCTAAAATTTGCAGGCAAATGGATGGATTTGGAGAATATCCTCCTGAGTGAGGTATCTCAAACCCAGAAAGACAAGCAGGGGATGTACTCACTCATTAGTGGACTTTAAACAAAAAGCTAAGAATGTCCAAGCTGCAAACCACAACCACTGTACAGCTTGGGATCTGAAACACCTCGGACTGGCATCTTGGAGCCCATTCCTTCAAGAGGAACACCTGACCCAGTCTTGGTGTTGGAATGAGGGAAGTGGATGGAAAAAAAAGATTTGTTTATTATGTATTTCATATACAGAAGAGGGTACTAGATAAAAAAAAAAAAAAAAAAAAGGAAAGAAAGAAAAAAGTCTCCGAACCAAGCAGCCCAGGGCCAGGTGGTTTTAGTGCAGAAGTCTATCAGATTTTCATAAAAAGAGTTAATGCCATTATAATTCTGGTAGGAGGGCAAAAGGTTCCACAATCTGCCCATGCCTTTTGACTGTCGTTCAGAGGGTTAGCTGTTATTTCAGAGCTCCCAACAGCACGGAGCAGCCTAACCCATGTGTCTTCCCATTATGATCCTGATCCCTCTGCTCATGCAATTTCTCCTCCCTCTCTTCAGCTGGATCTGTAGCTCAACCTGGTGTTTAGCTGTGGATCTCTGCATCTGCCTCCATCAGCTGCTGGATGAAGGTTCTATAATGGCAATTAAGGTGGTCAATTATATGATAATAGGGAAAGGCCAGTTTAGGCACCCTCTCCACTGTTGCTTGGAGTCCTAGCTGGGCTCATCTTATAGGTTCTTGGCTGTTCCCAAGCATCAGGTTTCTCCCTAATCCCACAATGGCTCCCTCTATGAGGACATCCACTTCTTTGCACTCTCTTTCTGCTCCCTCCACCCCTTGCAACCATCTCATTCTTTCATGTTCTTTTTTCATCTCTTTTTGCTTCCTCCTCCCACCTCCAATCCCCATATGATGGCAATTTTCTCAGGAGATCTCAATTTTCCCTTCCAAGGGGGATTTATGAATGTTTCTCTTAACATCCTTCTGTTAACTAGGTACTGGGGATGGATGAATTGTAGGCTGGTGATATTTTTCTTTATGTCTAAAATCAACATATGAATAAGTACATACCATATCTATCTTTCTGTGTCTATGTTACCTCACTCAGGATGATATTCTCCAGATCTATCCATTTGCCTGCAATCTTTAGGATATAATATTTTAATACTGAGGAGTACTAATATTCCATTGCGTAAATATATCATGATTTTTTAATCCATTTTTCAGTTGAGGGGCATCCAGGTTGTTTCCAGGCTTTTGCTATTATGAATAATGCTGCTATGAACATAGTTGAGCTAATGCCCTTGGGGGAAAGAATGTACATTCCATGTATATATGCTGAATAGTGGTGTTGCCAGATCTTTGAATAGATTAATTCCCAGTTTTCTGAGGAACTACCATACTAATTTCCAAAATGGCTGTACAAGTTTGCATTCCAACCAGCAATGGAGGAGTGTTCCCCTTGCTCCATACCCTCCAGCACAGGTTATGATCTGTTTTTGATCTTAGTCATTCTTAGACATGTGTAAGATGGTATCTCAGAGTTGTTTTGATTTGCATTTCTCTGATGGTTAAGAATGTTGTGCAGTTCTTTAAATGTCTTTCACCCATTTGGAGTTCTTCTATTGAGAATTCCCTATTTAGCTCTGTACCCTATTTTCCAGATGGGTTCTTTGGGGATTTTTGTTTTGTTTTGTTTTACTTCTAGCTTCTTGAGTTCTCTATTTTAGAGTTCTGATATTTTAGAGGTCAGTCCTCTGTCAGGTGTAGGGTTGGTGAACATCTTTTCTTATTCTGTAGGCTGCCATTTTTGTCTTATTGACAATATCCTTTGCCTTACAGAAGCTTTTCAGCTTTAAAAGTTTCCATTTATTAATTGTTGATTTTAGTGTCGGTGAAACTACTGTTATGTTCAGGAAATAGCCTCTTGTGCAAATGTGTTCAAGGGTACTTCCCACTTTCTCTTCTATCAGATTCAGTATAACTGGATTTATAGTGAGGTCTTTGGTCCACTTGGACTTGAGTTTTGTGCAATGCTATAGATATGGATCTATTTATATTCTTCTATATACCACTATCCAGTTATTTCAGCACCATTTATCCATCACAGTCCACACTTTCTAGTCCATGAAATTAGAAAATCTATAAGAAATAGACTTTTTTTATAGGTGCACATGTAAACAATTTAAATAGACCTATAACCCTTAAAGATATAGGAACAATCATTAAAAGTCTCCTAACTTAAAAATAAATAAATAAATGAATAAATGAATGAATGAATGAATAAATGAATAAATAAATAAAAGGAAGAACAAGCAGCCCAGGGTTATATGGGTTTTATCATAAAATTCCATTTTAATTTCAAAAAAAAGCTAAAACAATGCTCCTCAAATTATGCCAAACTCTTTTTATGATGCTACAGTTACACTAATACCCAAAATACAAAGATGCAACAAAGAAAGAGAATTAGAGACCAGTTTCCTTCATAAGCATTAATGCAAAAATACTAGAAAAAAATACTTGAAAGCCAAACCCACCATGATCAAGTAGGCATCATCCCAGAGACACAGGTATGGTTCAACACATGAAAATTTGACAATATATTCTAACATATAAACAAAATGAAAGAAAAAAACCCCACATAATTATCTCATTAGATGTTAGGGCTAATCTGTGATTTTTAAATCTAATAATTTTTCTTTTATGAAGTTTAGTACTTCTGTGTTTTGGAAAGTAAATGTTTATGATTGCTGTATTCTCTTGGTGGGTTTTCCATTAATGAATGTGAAGTTTCCTTCATGTCTGTTATAACTAGTTTTGGTTTGAAGCTTCTTTTGCCAGATATTAGAATATCTGTGCTTGCTTGTTTCTTAATTCTGTTTAATGAATAACTTTTTTCCATTATTTTACCTTAAGAAAAATTGTTGTTGATCTTGAGTTGTGTTTTGGGGGGTAATAAATCCTATTTACTAATCCAGTCAGTTAGCTTATATATATATATATACATATATATACATATATATGTACATATATATATACTGGGAAAGTTAGATTGTGGAAGTTGATTGATCTATGTTGCTTTGTCATCATGGTACTATTTTATTGTTTTATTATGCTTAACTATTCTGAGATTATTTATTTCTTTTTCCCCCTCTTAGATGTGTTTAATCTCCTTAGATCAAACATTTTACTACCTTCTGGCTTTTAATCCTTATTGACAAGTCAGGTGTTATTTTAATGAGCCTACATTTGGAGCATCTTTACCTTTCTCTCTTATAGCTTTCAGTATCCTTTCTTTACTCTATATCATATATTTGTTTTAATTGTTGTGTTTCTTTTCTGGCCTTATGTATTTAGTGTCTTACATGCATTTAGTACCTTGTGAAGAATTTCTTTCTCAAGATTAGAAAATTTTTTCTATGGCTTTGTTGAACATGTAAAATCTAGAGGTCTTTAAAAATGCCAGTATTAAAGAACCAAGGTTGGCCTTTCCTCTGAAGCTTTGTGTCTGCTGATCCTTCTGCCTGAAACTCCTCATGTGAATCTTGTTGTGTTTTGATCATTGTTGTTGTTTTAGCCTCTGGTCAGATTTAAGTGCTTCATACTTAAATGACTTATCTGGTCATCCTTTGTTGGCCATAAGCCTCACCTCTTCCACATCTGGTTTCTCTGTTGCTGCTCTATTTTGTTAGAAAGCAAATCTTTCTGAAGAGTTCTACTGCATTTGGTAAGCTGGTTGTAAACAATGTCTTCCTACACTTTCGAAGCTTTGATAGTACACTCGCTTGTGTTGTTCTCACTGGACTTGGAGCAACAAAATCTTCTGCAGACCTATTTTTAGACCAATTAACGGTTGTTTTGATAATAAAATAAACTCATCTCTCTGGCAGGTAGGACAGAGGGAGATCCTGGCCCGCCAGACTCTCACTGGGGCTGAAGTGGGATTGTGAGTGTGATGCAGAAAACGTTAGCCACCAGGGGAAAACACAAAGAGTTGGGAGCCTTGTCAAAGCAGGAACTCATTTTATTGCATCAGGCAGGAACTTATGTAGGGTTGTGATAAGGGGGTGGGAGTGTCAGGATGGGGTAGGTGGGGAGGAGAATAAGGGCCAATAATAATTTTACCATGTTAGGGGAGGCTGTGTAGAGGCAGTCTTAGATCAGGCTCTGCAGAGTCACTCACAGACTGCGTTTATGGCCAGAGACAGGTTGCCAAACTCCAGGAAGGCTTAAGAAGTTACACTGGGCCTCAATCCCGTGGCCTCAGAGGGCCCAACATTTCTACACTTTCCATGCTTTTATAGTACACTCGCTTATGCTGCTCTCACTGGACTCAGAACAACAGAATGATCTACAGACCTATTTTTAGCCCAATTAATGGCTGTTGTTGATAATAAAATAGAAATATTTATGGATCCACAGGAGGTAGAAGAGTTCATTAATGTTCTAGATAAATAACAGGATGAACAGTAGAATATGTATTGACATATTTAATCAGGAAACTGAAAACAAGTAGATATAGCTGATTTTTGCAAGACATAAAAAGACTGGATTCAGAATAGTTTGATTGGATAAATCTTAAAAGGTTTTTTTACATACTGATAAAAGTTTATTTATCCCTGTGATTATAGCATAATGATAGGAAACAAGAAAGTTGAATTTAAATTCTTAATCATTAACCTTGATTATTATAATTTTGGATGGGAGGAAACATATAATGTGAGTTACCATCTTTGATATGGGAGGGATTTCATCTCATAGGCTTTGGTGGAGAAGTGTGAGATTCTTGCCCAATCCAAGATTATTTCTTTAAGCATTAAAAAAGAGGTGATAGCAAACAATGAACCAGGTAGCTCTATGTGAAAGAATGTTTTTTAAAGAACATGTAGCATTTTGTGAGCTTTAAAATGCCATTCTAAATGTGCAGGATTAGGAGGCTATAGATGGGTCTGTAAAGTTCTTTTGGTAAAGCATGAAGACCTGAGTTCAGATCCCCAGCATACATATGACATAGCATTAGGACAAAGCCCAACACACATGTGACAAGCTGTGTGAAATAAAACAAATCTCAGAATTGGAAGGTGGAGACAGAAGGAGCCCAAAGGTCACTGGACAACCATTGTAATCCAAATCTGTAATCCTGGAGTTGCCACTTGTAAGTTGCCACTTGTAAGTTTTCCATGCCCTAGATATGTGATATATACCAGAAAACTCTAGATACTGAATGCTTTTTTTTTTACCTCCATGCTAATTTATACAAATTTGTTCAGATAAATCAGTTGTGAATTAAAATGTGAAGTGTAATGCATGTAGTACACCTTACTTACTAAAAACCATAGCTTAGCTATAGACACCAAGGCTTGATGGTAGTGCACATTGTAAAGCACTGCCTGTTCACATTAAAGTGGGTAACTGGGTGGGAGCCTTATAAGCATAATGTTTTGCATTTGGCTAGCCCTGAAAATGATCAAAATTCAAAATGTTTTTTTTTCATTTTGCGAAATGTGAAATGCTTTGTACTCAATAAGTTTACTCTTTTGAAAATGTGAATTGAACCATCAAACCTGAGAGTTTATATATCCTTAAACACATATGCATACTCAAGCACTATGTTTTTATGCGCATGTATGTTTTATTCTCTCCCTTATTTTCTAATTGTATAATATAAGTTATATTTGTTTTGTATCACAGTATTTCATTATCATCCACCTCACATCATGGAGATGTGGGACATCAAGACTGTGCACCTTAAAGATTATATGAACTCTACTCCAGTATATGCAGGGTATATGTGTGGACTGTTGAGTGGAAGCATAATCCCACAATTGTCTTTATTTGAAAATTAAGTGGGGCTGGAGAGATGGCTCAGTGGTTAAGAGCACCCTCTGCTCTTCCAGAGGACCCGGGTTCGATTCCCAGCACCCACATGGCAGCTAACAACTGTCTGTAGTTCCAGTTCCAGGCAAACACCAAGGCAAATAAATAAATAAATAA
>PVIH01024517.1:0-22582 GCA_004025045.1 Sigmodon hispidus | reverse complement strand
ATTAAGGGGAAGATACCACCTACCAGGAGCCAAGATGATGATGAGTCAGTAATGGGCTGGACCACACCTTGACCAGCACTGCTTTGCTATGTATTCCTCTCATTCTCTTTATATCTGAACATCATGTCAGGACCCCTAAAACACTGCACCTCTTTGTTCTTTCCAATGTGGCCACCCTAAGCAAATTGCCTTTCTCTAAATTCATTACTGTTTATCTGTTTAATAGGCCCATGGAGGAAGGGTGCATTTTAGGACTGCCAGGCTCATATCCCTAAGACTTTCAATAAGAACTGTAGTGGTCACTTAGAAGACCTCACAGTAAGGGTCTCAGGAGGAGAGAGGCTGAGGGATCACACAGGGACAGATTCCTTCACACGAAGGCACTGTCCTCATCTCCCTCTCCAGTGAACATCAGTTGTTTAGACCTCTCCTGGGGAAAGCAGAGAAGCTGATGTCTGTTTTGTGAGATCAACAACCTTTCTAGGTTCTTGGTGAGCTTCATTGGGAAGCTATTGTGAGAAACAGAGATCTCTACTTTGTAATAAGAGCAGTGGAGGCTTTGGGCAGCAGAAGAAAGAAGGTGCCCTGCTGAGAGAAGAGAGCACATGTCTAACCCCATGAGCAGCAGTGAAGGCCTCGCCCCTTCCTTATGGCTGTGGAATTAGTTAGGAGGGTATACCCTACCATATTTTCATCTCTTCATTTTCTATCCTGTTTAAAGCTTATCGGGTACATGACTTTGCAGGTGGAGCTTGGCTTTCAGTAAATGTCTATTGTGAGTTCTAGTTTTGTTGTGTGAGCGTGCAGGTTTGGGTGGGGGAATGACCAACCATGGTCCAGTTTTATTTTTTGTTCATCTGTATTTGGATCTAGGCTGGTTTAAGGCACCTTTGAATGGATTATCAGAATTTATTCTTTTTTATCGAATATAGTTTTATTTTTCTTCCATGTATCACCTTGTTCCTACTCCCTCCCCCTCCTGTCTCTTTCCAGTCAGTCTTTAGCCTCCCTCCTCCCAGGCCACCATCCCCTTCTCAGAAAGCACAAGAGATCCCATGGTAGATTAGCTCATCATCCACTCCAGGCAAGTCTGATTTTCTCTTTCTAATATCCAGAATGGGTTAGGTGTTCCTCTGGAAGGAATGGGCTCCAAGGTACCAGTCCATGTGGAAAAACAGTCTGCACCCTCCCCTTGAGTCTCCACATAGTGCCCCTGCCAGTGGACAGTTGTCTATCCTTGGAGGGCCTAATTCCTTTTCCAGATGGCTCCCGGGTGGCTGTTCTTGATTCAGTGAGCTCCCTAGAGCTCCAGTCAGCCATCACTGTGGGAATTTCCCCTATATGCCCTATTTCCTTGCTCATATAGAGTCTCCTCCCCTACTATGTGCTGGAGCAGGGGTTCAGCCCAGTGCTCAGCCATGTATCCCTGCTTCTACATCTATTCATTGTTGGATGTAGGTTCTGTGATGGCATTTAGGGTGGTCATCATTTGATTACGGGGGAAGTTCTGTTTAGGCAACACCTTTGGTATTAGTTGGAGATCTCTGAAGGGACATCCTGTGAGTTCTTGGAGGTTTCCCTAGCACCTGGTCTTTTTCCAACCCCATATTTGCTTCCTCTATTAAGATCTCCATGTCCTTTTTTTCTCTCCCTCCTTGTTGTTCCTCTGACTCAATCATCTCCTTCTCTCATGATTTGTTTCCACCTCTTCTTGGTTGCATCCCCTTATGTTCCCGATTAGCTAAGGAGATCTTCTCTATTTTCTCTTCCTAGATGACTTCCTGGATGTCTCTCTTAAGTTCCTTCAGATTCCAAGCTGTTCAGTGGTTGTGGCTTGCAGCTTCGGTGTTCTTTACTTTTTGTTTAAAGTCCACTAATGAGTGAGTACATCCCCTGCTTATCCTTCTGGGTTTGTGAGACCTCGCTCTGAAGGATATTCTCCAAATCCATCCATTTGCCTGCAAATTTTAAGGTATCATTTTTTCTTACTGCTGAGTAGTACTCCATTATGTAGATGTACCACAGTTTGTTAATCCATTCTTCAGTTGAGGGGCATCTAGGTTGTTTCCAGGTTCTTGCTATTACAAATAATGCTGCTATGAACATAGCTGAGGTAATGCTTTTGGAGTGTGAATGTGCATCTTTAGGGTATATGCCCAATAGTGGTAGTGCTGGATCCTTGGGGAGACTGATTCCCAGTTTTCTGAGAAACCGCCATACTGTATTCCAGAGTGGCTGAACAAGCTTATACTCCCAACAACAAAGGAGGAGTGTTCCCCTTGCCACATCCTTTTCAGCATAGAGTGTTATATGTGTTTTTAATCTTAGCCATTCTGACAGGTGTAAGGTGGTATCTCTAAGTTGTTTTGATTTACATTTCTCTCTGATGGCTAAAGAGGTTGAGCAATTTTTCAAGTGCCTTTCAGCCATTTGTAATTCTTCTGCTGAGAATTTCCTTTTTAGTTCTGAACCCCAATTTTTAATTGGGCTATTTAGGGTTTTGGGCTCTAGTTTCTTGAGTTCTCTATATATTTTAGAGATCAGTCCTCTGTTACTTGTAGGGTTGATGAAATCCTTTTCCATTCTGTAGGCTGCTGTAGACTATAGTTTTTTCTTATTGACTGTGTCCTTGACCTTACAGAAGCTTCTCAGTTTCAGGAGGTCCCACTTATTGATTGTTGTTCTTAGTGTCTGTGCTACTGGTGTTATGTTTAGGAAGTGGTCACCTGTGCCAGTCATTGGAGGGTATTTCCCACTTTCTTTTCTGTCAAGTTCAGTGTAGCTGGGTTTATGTTGAGGTCTTTGATCCATTTGGATTTGAGTTTTGTGCAGGGTGATTGGCTTGAATCTATTTGCATTTTTCTACACACTACCATCCAGCTATGCTAATACCATTTGCTGAAGATACTAACTTTTTTCCATTGAATATTTTTGGCCTCTTTTTCAAAAATAAGGTGTTTATAGGTGTGTGGGTCAATGTCGGGGTCTTCAATTCAATTCCATTAATCCACAAATCTGTTTTTATGCCAGTACCAGGCTGTTTTTATTACTGTAGCTCAATAATATAACTTGAAGTCGGGAATTGTGATGCCTCCTGAGATTCTTTCATTGAGCAAAATTGTTTTGGCAATCCTGGCTTTCCTGTTATTCTGTGTAGCCCAGGCTGGCCTCGTGATCCTCCTACCTCTGCCTCCTTCAGCAAATCCTACCGGCGTGCACCACCACAGCCAGCCAGATTTTATTCTTATAGCAAAGTAGCTGGATGATTGATGGTCTTCAAAGCCACAAATGTAGATTTGCTAAGGGAAAGTGAGAAAGAACTCCCAAGAGTAGGAGGGGCCCAGTGAGCCTTTCTGAGCCTTATGGTGGAGACTAAAGAGATCTACCTTGAGATGGGCAGGTCTGAGCACAGCTCAGGCTGAGCCAGTACAGAATACACACTTGGAAAACATGCCCCCTCTGACGGCTTTAGGAGTTACAGGCTCACTCAGTGGCAAGTCCACCTGTCTAGCTCATGATCCACCACAGATTGAGCTCACTCTTACTGTCTAGGAGTTACCAGGTGTTACTGTCTCAAAATATGTATTTAGGTTTTGTTTTGGACTCTAAGAAAATTTGATCCTCAGTAAAATTCTTCCTAGTTTAGTACACACTGGGCCTTGTACTCCTGAGGGTGTGGGGCCTTGTACTCCGGAGGGTGTGGTACTTCTTTGAATTGTTTAGATTCTTTCCCAACCTTTTTTGCCAGGGCCACTTTCAGAGTTCTGGTTTTTGGCTGTTTTGTTTGTTTGTTTGTTTTGAGGGGGCATTTGCCATATGGCAGGGAAAGTTGAAATGTTTTGGTCCTTAGGTATCTATCTGTTGAACCACCAGGGTAAGAGGGTGTCCGGTAGATCTCTGTTGTGCTTTGCGAGTTGTGTAGATATCATGCTTTTCCCAGCTCAGTGCTCCCTAGCAAGCATCCCGATGACTAATCCTTTCAGACTTACTATGTGCTAAAACAAACTGGGACAAAATGAAATGTAATCTGCCCTCAGATTACAACATAATCCAGCAGCAAACCTCTGGCTCCTTCAATTGTGTGTGTGTGTAAATATTTTAGGAATAGTTTTGAACTCTATTAGTTTATAGGGAAATATTGTTTCTTTTTCTCTTTCTTTGAAAGTGACTAGGTGGACTGGAGAGATGGCTCAGCGATTAAGAGCACCATCTGCTCTTCCAGAGGACCCGGGTTCGATTCCCAGCACCCACATGGCAGCTAACAACTGTCTGTAGTTCCAGTTCCAGGCAAACACCAAGGCAAATAAATAAATAAAGTTTAAAAAAAATTTTTAAAAGAAAGTGACTAGGTAAGTGCAGGAATTTAATAGCTAACTATATAACATTTGAAAATTTTAAAAAACACAAAGTGGTTGTGTAGAGCTTTACCTTCATAAATCTAAATAAAATGCCAGCTAATTGAAATGCCAATTTTGAGTTCATTAGAAATTCAGTGGAATAGTTTGGCTTTGCTACTTCCAAATAGAAAGTAAGGCTGAGAAAGCAAATCTCATCACAGGATTTAGAAGAGGTAACTGATTTAATAGAACAAGCCTTTTTTGATGAACAAGAATCATGTAAAATCACAGTTTATATAAAACCATGTTGCTTACAGCATTAAGACAAAAGTTCTGTTATAAAACTTTGTGTCAGTTGTGAAGATTTTGTCAAGAATTTTCTTCCAAAACAAATTCTACATACCCAGCAACCTACTCAGCATTGGGATTATAAGCATCAGCTACCAGTCCTGGACGTTTTGTTTTGGTTTCGGGGTTTTTTCAATATTTTTGTTATTTTATATGCATTGGTGTTTTTCCTGCATGTCTGTGTGGGTGCCAGATTTTGAAGTTACAGACAGTTGTTAGCTGCCATGTGGGTGCTAGGAACTGAACCTGGGTCCTCTAGATGAGCAGTCTGTGCTCTTAATCGCAATGCCATCTCTCCAGCCCTTTGTTTTGTTTTTTAAATGGGGTACTACTCTGTATCCAAGGCTGTCTTGGAACTTGCTATATAGATCAGGCTAGCCTCCAGCTCACAGAGATCTGTCTACCTGGGCCTTGCATTCGAGGTTTCAAGGCTTGTGCCATTCCCAGCCATTTCCAGCATTTTTATTCAGGTTCTGGAACTAAAGTCAGGTCCTAATGTTCACAAGGCAAACACTTTACCAACTGAGTCATCTCCTTTGTCCCCCACTTCTGTCCTCTTTACTTTCTTCCCTTCCCGTCCCTCTTTGAGACACAGCCTCATAGTACAGCCCAGACTGGCTTTGAACTTGAAGCAATCATGCTCTTGACTGCTGGGATTATGGCCACAGCAGCCACCACATCCTACTTACAATGACTTTTTTTTTTTTTTAACAGTGAATCTTTCCTATTTTTTTGTATAGACTCTCTTTGTTTGTGCCATGTTGTACAAAGTAACCATATTGGATTTTTAAATATTTGATTTAGAAGTTGTATACCCTGGTGGGTGATGCTGTGGGTCCCCATCTTTTATCTGGCACCCTTTCTTGCTTCTTACTTTTGGGTTCTTCATTTTTCCCTTTTGGGTTTTTTTCTTCTTCTTCCTCCTCCTTCTCCTCCTCCTAGTCCTCCTCCTCTTCTGAGAGGAATATCTATGAGAACTCAGGTGTGAACCTCTTGTGTTTGAGATTTTATGGGGCTTAAGATCTAATGATCATTTCAATGCCTTCTGAGATTTTATTGATTTGTCTAACTTTTTGAAATTATTTTCTATGAATTTGGCAATTTCATCCTTCCTGGGCAATGTATACATTCCTTCATGTTTTCAAGCTCAATAACAAAAGTTGTTTCTGGTTTTATAAAAATTGTTTTTTAAGATGGTCGTAGCTGTGTATTTAACCTCTTCCAGGTTTTGTTCTGTCTTCAGCAGGGTCTTGCTCTACAGCCAAACCAGAACCTGTGGCAATCCTCCTGCCTCATGGGAGCATCACCACACACAGATTTAGTCTGTTGTCTTTAGAGTCCTTTCTAAAGTGGAACCTGCAGGAGATTCCCTGACAAAAAGCAAGATGCTAAAATACACTTGCATTTTAAATATAAAAAATAAAATTTTTATATTCACAATAAATAATACACACTTAGGCAAAAGCATGCCTGTATCATGTAAACACACATTGTAAACTGGAAAACAGGGCTCAAAACCATTTAGAGATGGCAGCTACCAAAACAAGAGATCCTGGCGTGTTATGTCAAGATGATTGTTCAGTGGGGATGGCTTATAATTTTCCTCTTTTCGGTTAGATCTAAAATCCTAAAGTTAATAAATAGAGTCCGAAGAACAAGGGCCTGTAGGAGGGACGGCATAGTTAAAGGAACACCAATAGAATTTGGTGAATTATTTAAGCACTTGGATATGAGTAGCAGAAAGAAGGAGGCTGCAGGAGCCAGATCAGGACCCTGTACCTTTTTTGAGACCCCACTTTCAGAGGAGACATTTTCCAACGGCCAGCCAGGTCCCATCCTGGATGCGCTGGTTGCTCCTAAGTGTGCTTCTCGCTGGCCAAGGTTTTCTTTGGCATCTTTGCACCTGCATCGGATGCAGTTGCTCCTTCTCAAACAAGATAGGGAGTGAGGAGGATGCACAGGGAGGCAAGAGGAACCTTCAGCTGGAGGAAACTCTGGAGAACATGTGGCTTCACTTCTGGGACAGCAGGCCTCTCACAGTGACACCGTGTGGCTTCTGGGGGAACAGCATGGAACATCTTCCCCAATCAGAACCCAGGCAAGATTCTAGACATAATTACACAAAATGTCATTTAAGTGTCATTGGATAGCTGGCATATTACTTACATCTGTCTACCACTGGGCAATAGTCTGAAAGGCCTAGAATGTGTCTTTTATAGACAATCAGGCACTATCAAATATTATGTGGAGTGGAACTGAGCTCTGGGATCAAGTCTTCTGACAGTACGTCAGTCTACACTCAAAGCTTCCCACAGGCAGGAGCCCAGCAGACATCAGAGCTGAGCCCAGGCCCCAGACTTGAGGAATCAGTCCCTAGGAGGGACTTCTAAAGGTCAGGGACCACTGTGCCCTGGTTCTGCTTCAGCAAGAAACATAGCATTAGAAGGCAGTGTTGGGTCAGGCATGTTGGAGCACAGCTATAATCCCAGCACTAGAGGGGCTGAGTCAGGAAGGATACTTGCAAGTTCCAAGTCAGCCTGAACTACATATGGGCCCATGGCCAGCCCGAGCTATCTACGTAGAGGAACCCTGTCTTTACAGAAAAAATTAAAATGTGGTCTTGAGAAGAATGATACAGAAGCTGTGCTCAAATAAATTAGCAAGTCCACTAACTTGTGTCATTTATTCCTGTCTCTGGGCTTTCCTCCAGCCCCGAAGAAAGGGGCACATACTGGATACTTGCTAATGTTTACTGGGAACTTCATTCCCTGGGAGACATGACAGTCTATTTGGAAAAACAATAAGGAAATGAGGGTAATAGATAACACCATACCAAAGAGAGTCCTAGACTGTGACACAGACAGACTATGATACAAACAGGAACCAGGAAGTGACCATGTGCAGCCTCACACCTGACCCTGGGCAGGGGTATAAAGGCCCCAGGCTCAGGAGGCTCCACACTTACACATCTTCCTCTCCACCTGCTCCTCTGAACTACTCCATCCTCAACCCAACACCAGAACCATGAGCTGCTGTGGCTGTTCAGGAGGTTGTGGCTCCAGCTGTGGGGGCTGTGGCTCCAGCTGTGGGGGCTGTGGCTCCACCTGCTGCAAGCCTGTGTGCTGCTGCAAGCCTGTGTGCTGCTGTGTGCCTGTCTGTTCCTGCTCCAGCTGTGGGGGCTGCAAGGGAGGCTGTGGTTCCTGTGGGGGCTGTAGCTCCTGTGGAGGCTGCAAGGGAGGCTGTGGCTCCTGTGGGGGCTGCAAGGGAGGCTGTGGTTCCTGTGGGGGCTGCAAGGGAGGCTGTGGGTCCTGTGGGGGCTGCAAGGGAAGCTGTGGTTCCTGTGGGGGCTGCAAGGGAGGGTGTGGGTCATCTTGCTGCCAGTCTAGCTGTTGCAAACCCTGCTGTTGCCAGTCCAGCTGCTGCAAGCCTTGCTGCTCTTCAGGCTGTGGGTCATCTTGTTGTCAGTGCAGCTGCTGCAAGCCCTGCTGCTGCCAGTCCAGCTGTTGCAAGCCCTGCTGCTGCCAGTCCAGCTGCTGCAAGCCCTGCTGCTCTTCAGGCTGTGGGTCATCCTGCTGTCAGTCCAGCTGCTGTAAGCCCTGCTGCTGCCAGTCCAGCTGCTGCAAGCCCTGCTGCTGCCAATCCAGCTGCTGCAAGCCCTGCTGCTGCCAATCCAGCTGCTGCAAGCCCTGCTGCTCTTCAGGCTGTGGGTCATCCTGCTGTCAGTCCAGCTGCTGTGCCCCTGTGTGCTGCCAGTGCAAGATCTGAGACTCCAGCCACAGACTGCAGTTGGCAGAGCTGATGCAAGTACCCAGGCTGCCTAGTTGCCCTGTTCTGGGACTCAATGCTTTTCATACTACAGCTCACCAAAGATGCCTGTAACATGGAGAGAAGTCCAGGATGCTTCCTACCAACTGGACCCCACTCCTGGCTCCATGCTCATCTCCTCTCTGCTAGGCTCCCTTCCCTATCTGACCCTCTTTGTAAGTTAACCTGACAGCTGCCCCTTCACCCAAATTGACTAGTCTTGGTCCTTCCGGCTCTGTGGATCAGGCTCTGGTTCTGAACCCCTAAATAAAGTGGACATAGTACAAACTCAGTCTCCTGCCTCCTTTTTTCTCCTATGATCTCCTGCACTTTTCCCAACCCACTTATTCCTTCCCTTAGGATTGGCCTTGTGGTTTTCTGTGCTGCTCTTCGACTGAGCTCTACGTACAGAACCAATTAGAGTTCAGTTCACCATTGAGTGTGGATAGACAGCATTGGAGGGCAGGTGCCATGACTGGTGTGCAAAGGGTCGCTTGTTGGAGGGGAGGATGTGTGGGCAAGCACTGCTTCTCCAATTGTTGTTCAGTTTTGTCACAAGACACTCCAGGAAGACCGTTAAGTTCCCTCTGCATTCTGGACAGAAATGGTGTGCTGGATGGTTCTCTGTGTCAACTTAACACAAGCTAGAATTGTGAGACAGGAAGGAGCCTCAGCTGAGGAAATTCCTCCATGAGATCCAGCTGTAAGGCATTTTCTCAGTTAGTGATCAATGAGGGAGGGCCCAGCCCTCGGTGGGTGGTGCCATTGCTGTGTTGTTGGTCTTGGGTTCTAAAAAAAAGCATGTTGAGCAAGCCATGGGGAGCAAGCCAGTAAGCAGCTTCTGTGTCAGCTCCTGCCTTCAAGATCCTTCCCTGTTTGAGTTCCTGTATGGGCTTCCCTGTGATGGGCTAGGATCTGGAAGTGTAAAGCAAAGAACCCTTTCCTACCCAACTTGCTGTTTGATTGTGGTATTTCACTGAAACAACAGAAACCCTAAGACAAATGATAATCCACTCCTGACGGTTCATGTCATGAAGCTCAACAGGCTGGTCCTTTGTGTAGAATTTGCTCAGAAACTATCTTTTTACAAGAGGCAACCCTGTCAACTAGTGAGTGGGAGCCGCTCTTCAGAGAGGTGACAGAGAACAAACAGGCCCCAACGGAGGGTGTCATGATGCTGACCAGTTCAATGAGACAAGAAAAACAGGCAGCACTCTAAAAATTGGGAATAAATGCTACAGCTCATAAATAATGTGCTTTTATGAATGAAATCTGAGTGATTTACTAGAACTAATCAGCCAATGTAACAAGATGGCTAGAAACAAGCCCTACCGGCAGATGAATGGGGTTTGCGGCAGGGAGTGTAGAGTGTAGCTCAGTGGTAGAGCTCTTGCCTAGCATGCCATGGCTGTGGCTTCTGTCCTCAGCACTACAAACAAGTAAAGAAAAAAGTCATGATTTAATAAAAAAAAATTACATAAAAAATTAAATTTAAAATAATATCACTACAATTATGTGATTGCTTCTTAAAAACAAACAAATAAACAAACAAAAAACCAAAAAACCAGACACGAATGTGAAAAGGGATGGTGGAGTTGTGGAGTTTGCAGAAGGAGAAAGGGAGGGGACTGAGAACATGTGGTGGAGGGGTGTGACCAAAGCATGCCATATGCATATGTGGTAAACCCTTTACTTTGTAAAGAAAATACATCAGTAAGAAGTGACCTACTTCTATAACCAAAGAACTGTTGAAAACCAAATGTGTGTGTATGTGTGTATGCTTGTGTATGTGTGTGTATAGATGTGTGTGTATATGTGTGTGTATATATGTCTGTATGTGTGTGTATGTGTGTATAGATGTGTGTGTATGTGTGTGCGTGTGTTTGTTTGCAACAAGGTCTCACTATGTAGCACTGGCTAACCTGGAACTTGCTATGTGGATTAGAATGGCCTCAAATTTACATCCATCTATCTCCCAGGCTGCTTCTGCTTACCCTGATGAGATGATTCTTGGCTCACCTCATAAAATGCTGCCTTGCAAGCGAGACCATCCATCCGAATTTATTCCCCAGAATTCAAGCGAAAACTTGAGGTTCTGTGGTGTGCCCTGGTAATCCTAGCTCCATGGAGGCAGGGGTAGGGAACCCTGTCTCTCTGGCCTGTTTGCTGGCCTGGCAGCCCTTCTCATAAGTCCCAGGTCAGTGAGAGACCCTGTCTCAAAAATAGGATGACATTGCTAGAGGAGCAACATCCAGGGCTGACTTTGACCTCCACACACATGCATGTGTATTGAGACTCCAAAGACCAGGGAGTGGATACACCAGCTCTCCTAGCTGCCTGCTGACCAGTCTGGTGTGGCTGTATCCTCTGTGGGCATTAGGGGATCCACTTTCTTCTCTTCTGTTTAGACACAAGTAGAAATTCAGCTGTATCTCTGAATGCCACATCTCCAGGTTCTCCCCTCAAACTGTTACGTTTTATAAATTGCTCCAAGAGTTTTAAACACTACAAATGTATTAATCATATCAAAATGATGATCTTTAAACTCCTTTAAAGTGTTCGAACAAATAATTTTAACTCACATTAAAACGTATTTTTTTGTGTATATGTTTCTATGTGTGTGTGTGTACTGTTGTAAGAAGTTTCTGACCATCTGGCCCAAGGTTGGGAACCACCCACAGCCCCACTGCCACTTAACCCCAAACTCAGACACTTATATTAATTACATGCTGTTCAGTCTATGGCTCAGGCTTATTGCTTGCTAACTCTCACATCTTAAGCCATTTCCATTCATCTGTCCTGCCATGTGGCTGGTGGCTTACCTGTACTCCAGTACACTTGCTTCTTGGGCAGCTGGATTTCATCTCTCTGACTCCACCCTCCTTCCCCTTTATATATGCCCAAATTTCCCACCTGCTTCTAAAATGCCCTGCCATAGGCCAAACAGTCCCTTTATTAACCAATGACACTCACAGCATACAGAAAGACATCCCATATCAGTGTATGTGTTTGTATTTGTGTATGTGCTCATATATATAAATGTGTATGTGATGAACATTCAGTGTGTGTGTTTATAACATTTCTTTGTTCAAAATAATAATTTTTGCCAATGCATTAACAGAAGTTTATACAGGAGCCAAATATGAATGACCATGATCCAAGAACACAGATTTGTGTTATCCCAAATTCTATGTTCTGAAGAAAATCATAAATCATGACACTTTCCAAATATTTTGGTAGAAACATCAGATAGGTGAATTACAGCTAAGTAGGGCACCTCCACTGTAGGCCTCAGCTATTACTTGGGGCATCCTCAGCTTCAGGGCTGGGATTGATAAGGGTGTTTGCATATTCTGAAGGATTTTCCCTCATAATCATAAGGATGCTCTATATGTTAGTTCAGAAATTGAGGTGTACAATGAGGCAGCTGAAGAGCTTAAGACCTCTCTGTCATATATATATATATATATATATATATATATATGACAGCCCATCACAGGGAAGCCCATACAGGAACTCAAACAGGGAAGAATCTTGAAGGCAGGAGCTGACACAGAAGCTGCTTACTGGCTTGCTCCCCATGGCTTGCTCAACATGCTTTTATATATATATATATATACTCCAGCTCTCCACATCTCCACAGGACTTCTGACGATTGCTCAGCCTGGTAGAGCCTTACACAGGCATTGCTTCTTTCCAATACTGAGAACTTTAAATCACATTTCATATAGTTTTCTTAAAAGTAAGAGGTATGTTTCAGAATAGGTCTTCAGGCTGAGTGTCTTGCAAATATTCCCCTTGTGTGTCCATGACTTGGACTTGAAGTTGTGCCGTAGGCAACACAGAATAGCAGGTGATCAATGGCGCAGACACTGCTGGCTTTCTGCTGACACGGAAAGATCAGGGATGGATTAAAGTTAGGGAGACAGTGGGTACAGGAGTGAACCCAGAGCCCTTGTAATCCCAACATGGGGCATGATGCTCCAAAGCAAGACCCCACTTCTTTTTAAACTTTTATTCTTTGTGTTTTCTAGATTATGCCTCTCCATTCCATTCATTTCCCCATCTCTTCCTATCCACCCTCTGCCCTTGTAACCCCCCCCAATAAAATAAAATTTAAAAGGAAAAATGTATTTCTTCGTGGAAGCCGTACTGTGAGACAGTGAGTCACACAGTAAACTTTTTATGCATGTATCTTTACTTGCAAGTGTTTATTGCAAAGAATCACTGGTCTGGTTTGAGGCCTCTGGTTTCTGCTACACCACTGATGCTGGGCCTTCACTGGGATTCCTCTTGGATATCCTGTTGTTGCCATGGAGATCCTGCAGCTGTGGGTCTTCAGGACCAGCTCCTTCACGTACTCCAGCAGCTCATAGATGGAATGGATATTGGGGTAGGCCAATTCATAACTCTGGTTCTGGGCCAGGGTAGTTGCAGGATTGCTCAACTCACCTGCTCTCCCCTGGTCTTACCACCAGGGTGCGCTCTCCAGCATTGTCCTGGCTAGTTCACTCCTTGTAGCATGAGCAAGGGCCGGGCCAGTCTCCTGCTTTCATGGTTCTCAGAGTTGGCTCTCACACACTTATACCATCAGGGCCAGCTCTACTGTCATGGCCCAGGTGAGGGGCAGAGATCACTCTCCCGAGTGCCCCAGCTAACACCCCACTTCTAAAATAGAGCAGAATAATAAGACAAGAAAATTCATCCGAGTACCATCACCTCAGCCTAGGAAACAGAACATTCAATGCTCTGAAGTTCCAGAGACCATAGGGACCAGTCCCCTGAGGATGCTGGGGGCAGACAGTATTTCTAGCTCTCTTCTCATGAGAAATATGTCTCAGGCATCTTAGTAAAAATAGGCCATGCTAGTGAACAGTGATGAAGTCTTTTCTCTTGGGAAAATAGCTTTTTGAAATGAAATAACATGGAATCTGGTTTTTTCCAGCTGCGTTTTTTTCTTTTTTTCTTCTGTTTCTCCTCCTTCCTCCTCTTCCTCTCTCTGTTCCTCCTCTTCTCCACCTCCCCCTTCTTCCTCCTCCCCCTTCCCTTTCTCCTCCTCTCCCTCCTCCTTAATAGGCAAATTTTTTTCCTTTTGTGGCAATTGCAAAAGGAAGCTGCAGTGGAGGGGGGGACTAAAGGGTGGGGATGAGAGCAGGGTAGGAGCAAAGCCCCAGTTTTCCTCTGAACCCCTGACCCACAGTGGTTGATGCATGGGTGGGTTTTAAGTGGTACACAGCACACATTCTTAGGATTCAACAGAAAAGAAAAAAGAGAGGAAAACATGGCAGCATCCTGCTGTTCCCACACAAAACCAGAACTGTCCTTTGGCAGTGGCTTAGGAGACACCCAGGGGTATCTGTTGTGAGCATGTCAGAAACAGAGATGGACATGTATATGTTTCCACAGTGTTGCTGTGATTTCGTACAATAAGTTTCATTGGCTGTAATTTGGCAAGTGGATTTGATTTTCCATAATACCATACTGTTGGCAAGGTTACTCCTATCTTAGCTCTTAAGACATGGCAAGACTCTGTCTCAGAAATAATATTACAAAGCAAAATAAAAAGCAAAAACAGGAAGACTGAGTGATATCCACACACACACTACACCATCTACACAAAGGAGCAATGCTTACACACACACACACACACACACACCCCTGCAAATATGGAGTTTAATACCATTATCAACTCTCAGATCATATGTTGTACTTCACACAGTAATTAATCCCTTTACATATTCAGGCTACTACTGCCTAGCAATAAAGAGCTAAAGAGGCCACTGCACAATTAAAGGAGTTCAGAGAGGCCTGACCGAAGGCAGAAGTAGAGAATGATAGAGTGAGGAACAGGGAGGTGGTCAGATAAGGAAGCCTGTTGGAGAGGACACACCAAGCCTCAGAGCTGAATGAAGTTGCAGAGATTAGACTGAAAACTGGATCTGATGAAGAGATGGATGGGTGGGTAGATGAATGGATGAATGGATGAATGGATGGATGGGTGGGTGGGTGGGTGGGTAGATGAATGGATGAATGGATGGATGGGTGGGTGGGTGAATAGATGGATGGGTGAGTAGATGGATGGATGGATAGATGGATAGATGGATGGATGGATAAATAGATGGATGGGTGTGTAGATGGATGGATGGATGGGTGGGCGGGTGGATGGATGGATGGGTGAATAGATGGGTGGATGGGTAGATGGACAGATGGGTGGGTGGATGGATAAATGGGTGGGTGGATGGATGGATGGGTGGGTGGGTGGGTGGGTGGATGGATGGATGGATGGATGGGTGGGTGGATGGATGGATGGGTGGGTGGATGGATGGATGGGTGGGTGGGTGGATGGATGGGTGGGTGGATGGATGGATAGATGGGTGGATGGATGGATGGGTAGATGGATGGATGGGTGGGTGGGTGGATGGATGGATAGATGAATGGATGGGTGGGTGGGTAGATAGATGGGTGAATAGATGGATGGGTGGGTAGATGGGTAGATGGATGTGTGGGGAGATGGATGAATGGGTGGGTAGATGGATGGATGGGTAGGTAGGTGGGTAGGTGGGTGGGTGGATGGCTATTTAAGTAGGTTATGCCAGCAGTGGGGGTAAACTGAACTGAAGCTCTTAGGACAGTTGGAAGTTCTCTTTTGGTTCCTTGATGCTGAGTGGTCAGATTACAGGTGGGTGGGGCTGTTGCCATTGAAGTGTTAGGTGCCTTCCTCTTTATTGATTCCAGATGAGGGTATTTCACCTGCCATCAACCTGGTGTGTTCACTAAGTCCTTGACCCCAGCTTTCCTGAAAAGACTTTTGCTGTACCACTGTGCTCATATAGTCCCAGTCTGCCTTGCTAAGTTTGTAGCATGGCATCATCTGACTTTTAGAAATAGAAACAAACTTTTAGATTGTCAATCAGTGCTTTATGGCTGGTGTTGGACAGGTGGTGGTGTCTACTTGCACAAGGAACTGCAGAATCATCGTGACTGTATATTTGCACTCAGAATGGAGCCAAATGCCACTTTGTGAAATGGAGTCACCCAGGGCAAGGCATAGCCTGAAAGCCACTGTTTACCCAAGATAGAGTAAAGTAGATCAGGGAACAGTCAGATCTCAACACCATGTCCTGGAGATTCTGTTGGCTTTGGCAATCTGGACAGATCTGCCCAAAAATTTCTGCTTCAGATGATGCTAGAACTTCAGTGGGAGACTTGTCAGGTTTGAGGGAGCTCTGGCATTATCATTTGGGGTGTTTAAACTGCAGTCTTGCAGCTGGCCATCTTCCAACTAGAGATCTAGCCCCCCATCCCTGGGAAGACACAGAACTTGAATTTTCCAGTAGCAAACAATGCAGAGAATGACTCCCAGCATGCACTTGAGAACTCAGCCCCTGCCTGTGTCTGCAGCTGTGTCCCTAGACTGTGGGGCAAGGCCTGGCTGCCCGATTGGCTGGAGTCCCACTGTTTGAGGAGATGAATAGACTCGGCAGGTGTAGAAGTAAGGGGAGCCAGGGGACGGTAATTGGGGGCCAGCAATAGTCAAAGTGGCTGATAATACTTGAATTAAAATGTTACACGAACCCCATTGCGTTACACAACCAATGTATACTACTCAAACAAACAAACCAAAAACCTCAGCAGAGTGCTTGCCATCTAAACATCAAATTCCCAGCACCCACGTGAAAGCTGCGTACAGTGGTGTGTGTCTATCACTGCACTGAGGAAGCAAAACCAGGAGATTTCTGAGGTTCACTAGCCAGCCAGTCAAGCCTAATTGGTGATCCCCATTTCTAGTGAGAAATCCTGTCAAGAAAAGCAGGTTGGATGATATCTGAGAAATAACACCTGAGGTCAATCTCTGACTTCCTCATCAGTGTGTATGTGGTGTGTGGGAGGTGTGTGTGTGGTGTCTGTGGTGTGGATGTGTGGTGTGTGTGTATAAGTGTGTGCGTGGTGTAGATATATGTGTGTGGTGTGTGTGTGTAGTGTGAGTGTGTAGTGTGTGTGCAGTGGTGTGTGTGTGTGTGTGTGTGTGTGTGTGTGTGTGTGTGTGTGTGAAAGCAGAAAAATGATACTACACTTGGCCTTTGACTTTCCCAAGGATGCCCACACTGGTGTGACCTACGTAGAGACCATGGCTGCACCAAGAAAGATGGACTGCTGAGAAAAGCCTTCTGCTTCAGGGCCTGGAGAACAAGTAGTGGCTTAGGAACCATCTTCATCAAACCACTGTTGATGTACAAACTATAAACCAGTGAGAAATGAGAGAATGAAAGGGAAATGTAAAAACCGTCCTCCACCTCAGGAGTCTTGTCCCCATTGCAGCCCGCTGAACAAGTGCTTGGCACAGACCATTTTACTTACATGTTTCTTTTCTTTCTTCCTTTTTTCTTCTTTTTGTTTTTTGTTTGTTTATTTGGAACAGGGTTCTTCTATGTAGCTCTGGTTATCCTGAAACTTGTTCTCTAGACCAGGCTGGCCTCACACTATGTAGTTGAGAATGATCTAGAACATCTGATCCTCCTACCTCCACTTCCAGAGTGGATCTGGTGCCTGAGGAGGTCAGAAGAGGGAATCAGATCCCCTGGAACTGAGGTTGCAAGTGTGGTTGTGAGCTGCCGTGTAGGTGCTAGGAATCAAACTCATGTCCTCTGCAAGAGAAGGGACTGCATTTAACTGAAGAGCTCTCTCCAGCCCCGACTCCAACACCTGAGTGCAGCATTCATCATGGATGCCTCTGTTTGTCTCAGTGATGTAAACAACACCAAACAAAATGACTTGTACAAGGACATTGGGTTCCAAAAGAACCCAAAGTTTCAGGCTTGGAAACTAAAGAACAGGCTGGCTGCAGTTTCATGAAACTACCACCAGGTGGCAGTGTTGATTGAGAAAACGAACAAGTTGTGGCTGGCTGCGACACATAGAACCCCTCACCCAGACAGAGCAGCAGCTACCACCCTGAACTAAAAGCCCCTGTGAAGGACCCTGACCTGGCCCTGCATTAAGAGCCTGTGCTCTCACACCAGTGACTGATTGGCTGTGGGCTGTGCTGGTGGCTCAGTTCTTTCTGAGAGGTAAAGGTAATCTGTGGACCCCGGCTCAGCTCTTTGATTTGTGAGCAAAATGTGACTGTCCATCTCAGTTTCCTACCCTGCCACCAGAGATTCCTTTTTCTCTAGTTGAAACTGCATAACTGCAGAGGGAGGGGGATCCCCTGTATCCCAAAACTGTCTCTTTCTACCTAGGCAGCACAGCTCATTCATGCCCCAAGGTCCTTCATTGGATGCCCGGCTGGCTGATCAGTCCTCTACATCCTGAGCAGAGGGTATATGCTTGCCTGATGCTCAGCATACAGACTTCAGATAGAAGAGAAAGGGGTCCTTTGACTCTTGGGGTGGGCTTAGCTTTCCACAGTCCGATACCGATGGCCCTGCTTAGCTCTTGCCTTTGTCTCAGATTCCAGGTTAGGAAGACATAAGCCAGAAAGCCCCGGGGCTCTGCAGGGTTATGGCTAGGGTTCACATCCTTCTTTGCTACGTGCTGCAAAGCAGTTCCAGGCCTGGGGCCTTTATCCATGACATAAGAACAGACTCGCCTGTTGAATGTAGGTATTTCCCCATGGCTTACCTTATCACAGGACTCTGCTTGCTTTGACGTCATAATTACTGTGCTATGCCAGGGTTCACTGGCCTGGAGATACTCACATGGCTCAGTTAGGCCTGAAGTAAGAGGAAGAAGTCATTCCTATCTCTCTTAACAGACCCTTTGGGGCTAGCATACTTAAGGGTATACTCAGACAGGGACAAGATATGTGGGTAAGAGTCCCAGTGGACAGAAGGGGTCTCCTGCAAATGAGGTCTCATGTCACGATGATCCTCCAGGCCCAGGCTTACGTGACCTCCACTACAAGAGGCAGGAAAGACCTGGCTTCTGCTGTTGGAAGAAGGTCACTTATCTTGCAAAAGTCACCCAGGCAAGGGCTTCCCCTAAAAGGAACAGCAGCAAAATTTGGACTTCTGCTGAAGTTAATAAAATGCAAGAATTCTATATCTGTGCCCAAGACAGATGCCCCAGATAAAATGCAGCAGCTACTTGTACAAGGACTCGGCCTCAAAGGCAGAAAGAGAATGCTTGAACATGAAAACAAACAAAAACAAAAACAAAAACAAAAACAAAAAAAACCCAGAACTTTCTCAAAGTTAGTGTAAGCCCCTCATGTTCAGATTTGAAGTTGAAACTGTTGCCATTGAAGAGGTCAGTCAGGAGCCTCTGTCACCACTCTGAGTGATTGTGAGTCTAAGCAAGACAACGGGTGAGGACCATACAGGCTGCTCACAGAAAAGCTACCAGCCTGTGGAGAGGGCTGGCAGTGTCAGACTGGCTTCACTGGGTCACTGTAGCACTGAAGTCAGGGCACCTGATTTGTCCGGGCCTGGAAGGGTTCCAGGGGTACTGAACTTTGGCTGTTAAAGGGGGCTCTCTTAGACCAAGCCACGTGGCCGCCTATCACCCTTGATTGATGGCGTGTGCCCCACCTCCCCTCCCAGCTCTTCTGGACAGCTGGCAGCCCATCTGCTCTGACCCTTCCACAGCATAGGTTTTTCTGAGTGCCAGCCACTGGCCCCTCTTCTTAGTGAGCCTCTGGGCATAGGACTTGCTTCCTGCTAGGCTCTTTGTCTTTTAAACTTGGAGTTTGAATAGCCTTTGGATCTCACATCACATGTTGAGCCTCAGTTCAAAGATGCTTGTTAGCACAGAGATGGTCACAAATAGGCTATGTGTAGAGGTCCCTGTGTCTTGGAAACAGAAGAACAACATCAAGCAATGTTAAGCAACCTGGATTCACAATGAAATGTGAAGGAAGTTGTGGTACTGTCTACATACATTGACCTTAATGTGTCCTAATTGTGTGGGAGAAAAAATAAAAGTTTGGGCTAGAGAGATGACACAGGTTTAGAGCACTTGCCAGCCTCCACACAGGGCTCACAACCACCTACAGCTGCATCTCCAGGGGTCTGATGTCCTCTTCCTGTGGACACTGGGGCACAGAATGGCTGGTGCAAAGAAGAGGGTGAGAAGTTTCACTGAGAGTATGTGTGGGTGCATGAGTGTGTGTGTATGTGTGTGTGGGGGGTGAGTGTGTGAGTGTGTGTGTGTGTGTGTGTGTGTGTAGAGGTAAGAGGACCACTCCAGTGTCACCTCTCTGACACCTCAAGCTTTGTTTGATATAGGGTCTGTCATCAGCCAGGCTACCTGGCCAGCCATCTGTCAGGAATCCCTTCGCCTCCTCCTGTGTCTCATGTGTCTCATTACATCTGGCTCATTGCACAGGTTCCAAATTCAGTTCTCCATGCTTCATACTTGCAAAGCAAGCATTTTGCTAACGAAGCCATCTTCTCAACCCTTGCTCTGAGCTTATTAACCAGGATATTAATGCCTGAGCTCTGTGATCAAATATCTATCCCATAATTAGAGCTGTGCATCAAACAGAAGTAATAGTAGTGCCAGGATGAAAAATTGCATGCATATCCTGGGCACTTAGTTAAAGGTAATTTATAGAAAAATTAGGAGCAAAGCTTGTAACCTAATAATTTTTAAGAGAAAAAGAAGTACCTTGGTAAAGATAAGAAAGAAGAAAAAATGAGAAGCAGAAAGCAGAGAGTGAGTGCGGGGGTCTGGTGTCTGACCAAACACACCCCCCCCCCAAGCCAGAGACAAAAGCAAGCTTCCTGCAAGGTGGATCACACCACCCCTGGCAGGACATGGTTTTCCATCCTTGGGAGACAGTGTTTATGTGTCGGGTGGCAGCTTTGACACCACAAATATACAGAGCCTTGACAATAATACAGCTAAGCACAGAGTTGGCAGAAATCAATTAAACACAAAAGGTTTGCAGCCTTTGGCAATAAAGTAAAAAAACTGATTGAGCCAGCATATTTCATAATCAAACTCGTAAGCTGTTAGTCTGCCCAGGCACACAAAGCGCATCTTCTATGTCCCGTGGGAAGTCTGTGCTGCATTGAGTTCCTGCAGTGCTAGGCTTCTCAAGGCCTTGAGCTGAACCCTGAGCCCAAGGGTGGCAGAAAGGCCCCAGAGTTGGCAAAGGGTGTTGGGTGGTGGGGCTGAGGGGCCTTTTATGCTGGGCTGTAGGCTGTCAGAAACCAACCACAGGAAGAGTGAGGAGGGACAAGCAGCAGAGTGCTCTGGGGTGGCCACAATGGAAGATGTCAAAGGCTAGAGCTGTTGCCATGGAGACTGAAGCTAAGGGGAAGGTAATGGGAAGACCACTATGCAGGAAAAAAGAGGTACAGCCAAGGGTGTTTGACTCAGTTCCCTGTCACCTTGGGTCACATGGCCGGAAATGGGGACATTGAGACAGTGGACACAGAGGATAGCATGTGGAACACTTTTGTGGTCACATAGCAAGTGTCATAGCTAATAGCAGTATGGCAGCAGGCAACAGAGTG
Source organism: Sigmodon hispidus (assembly GCA_004025045.1). Lineage (NCBI taxonomy): Eukaryota > Metazoa > Chordata > Mammalia > Rodentia > Cricetidae > Sigmodon > Sigmodon hispidus. The sequence goes on along the minus strand of PVIH01024517.1, from coordinate 1,632 downwards.
TCACTCTTGGCCCAGGAGGTGAGGAAGACACAGGTGGCCACTCTGGGGTCTGTCACTTCCTCACAGAAACTGTTCATTGGTAGAAGACAGTGAGGCCAAGGGGATTGACCCCAAGCAGGGACATACAGAGAGGCTGGCGACCACAGTATTTACTCCGCTATGAGGCCAGGGCACACACTAACAGCATGAGAAGACATTGGGCCCATGGTGCTCTGAGTGGCAGAGCTGTGCAGGGCTTAAAGGCTCATGGTGTCTCCTCCAGCAAGGCTAGGGTTCTGGGAGACAGAGAGGACTTCCACCTGGCTGTGTTGGCCTCTCTAAAAAACTCATAGCTCCCACCTCACCACAGCGAGGCCACCCTCTACTCAGAAACTTTCATCTTGGTGCAGATAGCATCCTGAGTCTCCTCCATTCCCACCTTGGCTTGCCAACCCTCTGGGCATGAGTGGAATGCCAGAACATTCCATTGAGGAGCCTTGAGTTCTTGGGGTCTTCCCTGGAGCAGTGGTGGCTACCTCATGTTGGAATCATGATCTCGTCCCGTCGTTATCAGGACCCACTGCCACAAGGTTCTAGTCAGAAAGCAGTTGACTATCATGGCTGCCTCCCTTTACAGGGGACAGCTTGCTTGTGCTGTGTGAGCGCCTGCCTCTTTGTGGTCAAGAGAACAAATAAAGTGTTTAAGATGACAAGTTAAATGACAACCAGCAAGTTCCAACAGTGACAGATGTGTCTTAGGAGGGCGAAGTCAGCCTCACTGACATCCAGAACCCTCAGAAGTTATTAAGGCGCTAAGTAAATCATGGGCCTAATGGAATTGTGGCCATAAGTTATGAACTGTGTGAAACCACAGTGAAAAGAGAAGAAGAGAAAGTGGGGAGGGGAAGGGAGGGGAGGGGAGGGCAAGGGAGGGGAGGGGAGGGGAAGAGAGGGAAGGGAACGGAACGGAAGGGAAGGGGAAGGCATTTCTGTGTCTTCATCCCTGGGGTATTGCTGAACTTGGCCATTGCAGCAGTCAGTATCTGCATGAGTGCAGAGTGCTAAAACTACTGCAGCTGGCCATTGCATGGGTACAGAGTGGACCAACCACTCAGTCAGCTGCTGTGCGGGTGCCCAGTGCTGACTGACATTGGTTGGACGGTTGGACACTCTACTGAAAATTTCTGGACAAAAAGTGTCCAGAGTCTTCACAATAGCGGTACCTCTGCCTTGTTGAGAGCAGCGGGCATAGCAAGGAATGACGGGACTTGCAGGATGCTGCTGACCCTCCTGAGGGGGCCCAGGGAGACCTGCAAAACGTCACAGAAAAATGAAAGGCAAGGAGACAGAGAGACAGCTGTGGCCTCCTGTAAACAGTCTGATTTCCCAATGCGAACCAGATTGTGGCCCAGGACCTCAGGTAAACATGTGCGTCAGTGCACCCCCCCAGCCCCCCACCGCCCAGGAGGCCCAGGGTCTGCATGGCCCAACTCTGGGACGCATCACCGTCACAGCCCAGACGGTTCCTAATTAGGCAAAATTAGGCCTTGCATTCCTTCAAAATCCCCAAGATCTCTGCAATTTCAGGTCTTCCCCAAAGGAAAACATCGGGTAATTAAACAGCACGGGCGAGAATGGTATAGAATGTTCTCT
>PVIH01024516.1:0-22582 GCA_004025045.1 Sigmodon hispidus | reverse complement strand
GGCCTTCCTCATCATGGTGTTCTTGCCCATCAGCACCACAGCCTTTCCTCGAAGGGACATGCGAATCTGCTGCATCTGCTTGGAGCCCACATTGTCTGCTCCCACAATGAAGCATTTTGGATAATCATCCAAAAGTTGGATGATCTTAAGGAAGTAGTTGGACTTCCAGGTCGCCCTGTCTTCCCTGGGCATCACGGCGATGCGTCAGGGATTGCCACGCAGGGTTTAAAGACGATGTCACTCTGATGAGGACGCCTGGAGAGAGTGTCCCTTCACTTCTAAGTCTGTGGCACTCACTCTGTACTTCCTGCCTGCTTACTCTGTATTTTCTGTGTGCTCACTCTGTACTTCCTGTCTGCTCATTCTGTATTTCCTGTCTGCTTACTCTGTACTTCCTGTGTGCTCACTCCATAGTCCTGTCTGTTCACTCTGTACTTCCTGTCTGCTTTCTCTGTACTTCCTGTGTGCTCACTGCATACTTCCTGTATGCTCACTCTGTATTTCCTGTCTGCTCACTCTTCCCAGCAATCTCCCTCTCATCATTATCTCAGCCTCTCCCCACAAAGGAGCTACAGGATATCAAAAGTTCATCTTATAGACCAGTGTCCCCACCCCTAAAATAACTGTTACTCTGATTTTGAAGGAAGAAAAACACAGTGATGGCTGCCGTGGAGATATTAGGTGCTCTATACTTTACAATGTTATGTTAGAGGTGCTCAGGGGTCTTGTAGGGGTGTGTACAATTATAGAGGCAAGATAACCGAGACTGAAGGTTGAAGTTCTATATCTGACCAAGGAATTGCGAATGAGGACCCACCAGCCACTAGTGCTAGGATTTCTCTGCCACACTGGGCTGCACCATGACTGCTTTCTGTGTGTGTTTGAGGCAGGATCTTGTATAGGGTTATGGCCTGGTGTAGTACCTCAATCTGAATCCACCTGCACCTCTGCTGCTGCTTAGCCTCCAAAAAGGGACTTAGACACTTATATTAATCACATACTCTTGGGCCTATGGTTCAGGCTTATTGGTAGCTAGCTCTCTCATCTTAACCCATTTCTTTTAATCTGTCTTGCCATGTGGCTGGTGGCTTACCTGTGCTTTTACATCTTGCCCTCTCTGAGACTGGGTTGCTTCTTTCTTGTCTCTGCCCTCTTTCCCCTTTATGTATGCTCAGATTTCCTACCTGCTTTTAAGATGCCCTACCATAGGCCAAAGCAGTCCCTTTATTAACCAATGATATTCATAGCATACAGAAAGACATCCCATATCAGGATCTCATGTAACCTAGGCTGACCTTGAACTTACTATGTAGATAAGGATGATCTTAAACTATTGATCTTCCTACCCTTACCTTCTCAGTGCCAGCATGAATCTCAACTGGTCTGTGTAATGCTGGGCATCAAATTTATGGCTTCATCTATACTAGGCAAGCATTCTACCAGCTGAGCAACAATCTTGACCACCCAGACAGCTTCACAGACTAACAGGGAAAAGGAATTCCTTTTCTCTTCTTTAAATTCATTAAGACTTCAGCATAGCAGCACTCACAGCCTGGAGAACAGAAATCTGCAAATCTGCATGTATGACCATGACAGAGGAGACACCCTACACCTCAGACCCAGGTGAACACCAGGCATTTCTGTTACTCAGGGTTGCAGATGCTTCCCCAGGGAATCCCCAGGGCAGTTTTATTTAACACTATGTGTTTGGATCAGAAATACCCATGAGCCATGCTTGCCTTGCTTGTTATTTCTCCCAGTTCCTTCCTACTTCTTCCTTAGAGAGCAAGGAGAGAGAAAATCTGGCATCTCTCTCTCAAAGAATCAATCAGGAGAGGCATGCTGGGAAATCAGCTGCAGCTAGCTGTTCCTCACACCTGGGATCACTTTTAATCATGACTTTAACGCATGTGCCCTCCCAACAGATGCTCTGCGTGTCTGTGGAATAGATTTCAGGCCTCTTTCTTCATGACTTGGGGTGCTACGGGCTTGGCCCTGTCACTGTTAAGCTGCTAAATTTCCTCTTCAACTGTAAAGACTCCATTGCATTCCTCTTTCTCCCCCAGTTTTGTTTCCTCTGCAAAAAGGTTCACAAAGCACTCCCCAAGACATTTCAAGTGTTTTTTTAAAAAGCTAGATTTGATTCTTTATCTTATTTTTTTCCAACTGTTCTCATTTGCCTGCCTTGGCCGGGGGAGGCTTATAAATATTCATTAGTTATTCTCTAACTTCACAGGTGAGGACAGAAGTTCTATTCTGTCAGTTTTATAGCTCTGCACAGGTGAAAAGAGAAGCATAGGCTGCAATGCTTCAATAATAATAAAACAACATTCAGAAAAAGGCCCCATGCAAACACTTTCCAACCTTTCCCATAACAGGTACCAACTGATTTGTGTGGATTTTTAGTACAAGCCATGGATAGAGAGTCTAATTTCATTTTTTTACTAACCAAAATGTACATGAAAAATGCATACATAGTTGGCTAACTTCTAACTTACAGTCTTGCTAATGAGTAAAGAGAAAGGAAAATAGGAGTGTACGTGCCTGTATGTGTGCATTGACATGTGTGGGATATATGTGTTGCATGTGTATGTGCATATGTGTTAGAGGCTATAGGTTAGCCTTGGGTGTTGTTCTCCAGATATCATTCACCTTGTTCTTGAGACAGGGTCTATCCTAACCTGAAGCTTGTCCAGTAGACTATTCCTGCTAGTCAGCAAGGCCTAGGACTCAACACTGAGACTGCAGGTGTTAACATCCCACAGTGACAGGTTTATTAATATGAGATTTAATGATCCAACTCAGGCCCACACACTTGTACAGCAAGCTCATTGCCAGGCATAGTTTTGCATCTCTTCTGAGGATTAGAGAAATCACAGGATGCTTAAGATGTCTATGATCATCTACCAACTCAGGAGACTTGACCCTTATTCTCACGCAGTAAACTACTTAGGAGGCCTTGCTCCCCAACTGTGGCATTTGAAATTTGTACGCTCATCTTCATTATTATGCAGCCAACTCTTTGAGTTTTGCAATGAAAAATGGAAAATTCAAACCAGATGATTAAAAAAAAAACCAGCTCATGCAGTTCTGGGTATAATGAAAGACAGGCATATACTCTTAGATGCAACCTCGCTCTTCCTCTCTGTCTCTCTTACACACACACACACACACACACACACACACACACACACACACCCCTCTACATATGCACACTCTACTCATATATATTTCAAATTCAACTTTACTCTTTTAGTTGGCTCCATATTGGCAGATGGCAAGGAAGCTTAGCCAGGGAAACGCCATGTTGACCTTTTACTTGAGAATTAATAGAAACACTTAGGGAGTGTTTTTATGTTCATGGTTGTTCAGGGACTCTCCTTATCTATTAGTGCTTCCAACAAGGCATGGAACAGGAAAGCAAGAACAGAAATGAATGCTCTCTGGAGATGTAACAGCCCACAGAGAGAAGAGCAGGGAACAAACCCACTCGGGTCTTAGTCCCTCTGGGGACTCACCACACTTGCCATGAGTAGGCCTGTATGCCAGGCACAAGAGATTCGGCTTGGAGATTCAGATTACCCATATCCTTCTAAGTGAAACTAGGTATTCTTCTTGGAAAGTGGAAGAAGGGATTGAGATAATTTGAGATTTTCATAAAACAAAGATAAACTGGCTTGTTTAGCCTTAAAGATGCAGATTTATTGTGACCCTTTAAAATAAAATAAAATTATAGAGTGTATTTCCACATCCCTTGGTTATGAAGTCCTTGGTAACTGAGATTCTTTGACATTTGGAAGGGTACTGTGATAGCCATAGCTTACTTGGAGAATTCCCTTTGGAGATGTCAGAGGAACTCCCACTGTTCAGCCATTTACTCCACAAAGACTCAGCTCCTAGCATAGATTTCAAGGCAGGGGACTTCCAGTTTGGGTACCTGGATCCTTAGGGATGTCTGATGACCTTCTAAGGGCACACAGGTTCAGGAATTTGGTTTTTAAATTTTACTCTTTCTGAAATAGTTCTCCTGAGCACTGGAGGCAGGGAGCTGTGAGGCTGAACTGAAGGTTCTCCTTCCTGATGCCCTCTTCTAATTACCATCTCATAGTCACACTGTCGTAGGCATAGACATCCCTCACCACCTCTCATTTCACTAGCCAGCATTGTCTCAGGGGACTGGTCCTCTGAGAAGTTAGACCAAAACTACTTTTTTTTAATAGTAAAGAAAATGAATGATATACTGATGGAGTAATAAATCTTTTTGTAACCCAAGAAATTTCTGATTCTTCACTTTCATGAAAATTGAAGACTTAATTGAGTTGCTAGAGAATTCAATCATTAAATAATTTTGATGATAGATCACCTCATCAGAAGTAGCTTGAGTAATTAGTGATTTAATGTTGGATCCTTGCCATTACATTTGCTAATTTCTATGAAGAGGATCTCACAGTACTTGTAACAGTGATGACCACAATAATTGCAAAGTTGGGGTAAGGTCATGAAGGGGCTATCTATTTTGGGAAGAGGTTTTAGGAAGTGTTTTTCTTCAGTAATAGTCTACATTTTATGTTTAATAATTACTTATAAAATTATGTGCTTATGCTGTCTTGAGAAATTGCTTATTAATAGGAACGCATAACAATTCAGTCCAGAAATATTTCTTTGCCACCTTCAACCCCAAAGTTCATAGGAAATTAAAAATTAATTCCATTTATATTCATATTTTTGTTAGCTACTTATGAAAGACCAATAAAGTACTTTTAGGGTATTGTGTGCCTTTAGTCCCAGCACCCAGGAGTCAGAGACAGTCAGATCTCTGTGAATTTGCAGCCAGCTGAGTTTATATAATGAGTTCCATGAGGGCAAGCAGCAAGGGCCACATAGAGAAACCCCGTCTCGAAAGAATAAAAACAACAACCAGAACAAAGAAGGAAGAAGGAGAAATCAAGTTAACAGAGTAGTTTTTGCCCTGTGGAAGATGAACTTGTGTCTGTATATATAAATGACTTGTGCTTAACATCAAATTGATATGGCATTTAATATCCACAGGAGGTATTTATTTCTTATTTAAGTTGAGAAGGAATATTATGTTATAACCTAGGCTGCCTTTGAACCACATACTTGAGGGTGACTTTGAACTCCTGACTTTTACAGGAAACATTTGGAAAATTGTATTTGCTTTATTTAATTTATTTTTAAGGTCTTGTTCATGGGGTGAATGAGTGTGTGCACATGGTGGTCAGAGGTCAAAGCAGGTCTCTTTCTCCATTCACCATGGCTTTTGAGGAAGGGTTTTTCATTGAACTCAGAGCTTACAAATGGCAGGATACTAGCTGGCTCGCATGCTCAGGGATCCTCTTTTCTCTGCCTGCCTGGTAGCAGGATTACAAGCACATGCACAATTTATGTGGTTCTGGGGAGATTTGAACTCAACTCTTCACGCTTATATGGCAATCACCCACTGAGCCACTGTTCCTGCCCAGAGAGTTTTATTTTTAATTATTATGTGTTTCCAGCTCATCAGAAGGTCTCTCCTTGGTAACTATGTAAAGTTATGAAGAAATGCTTTAGTTATTAACATAAAAGATTATGCAAAACCATATAATTTAAAAATGTTGTTTTGAGAGGAAACCAAACAAGCAATTGAAGGTGTATGTCTCTAATAGCACACAAGGAGAATCAAAATGTAAAGACATAAAGCAGTAGAAGTCTGTCAGGTTTGCAAGGTTTGACCCCAATCAGGCACTGGGTTGTTCTTGCATGTCTTTTATATTTGATAATCAACCTTTTGGACTGAGCCCTGGGACAGTTTTCTGTTTTGAATGTGCCCGCCCCCCCCACAACATGTGTTAGAAGCTTTGGTCCCAATGCAACAATACATGGAAGTAAGACTTAATGAGAAGCATCAGGCTGCAAGTGTACCCGAGAAAGAGTTAACTCCCTTATTATTCCCACCTTTCTTTGCCTTTCTGCCATAGGATGATTTAACAAGCAAGTGAGTCATCACTGGAGCCATCAAGTGGCAGCCCCTTGACCTAGGACTTCCCAGTCTCTAGAACTACAAACCAACACATTTCTATGCATTATAAGTTACTCAGCCTCAGGCATTTTGCTATAGCAGAACATTATTGATTTGAACATACTGCATCCTGGAAATTATCCTGCGGAACAGATACTGGGCTCCATACTTCCTGCATCAAATCTTAGAAAGCTTTAGTAGATTGCTCTAAGTTAGCTCTGGTTCCCAAGCACCAATCTATGCAGTTCCTTTAGCAATGATTTGTAAACTATAGTTTTTACTGGATGCATTTTCCCCTTCAACCTGCTGTGAGAGATGAAAAAAGCTGGAGCTCCTGGAATGCAGGGGATTTACCTATAATTGCATTGCACAAAATGGCCAAGTTAATGGTAATATCCAGGTCATCGGTGTTCAAACTCCACTTCAACCACAGCATTGCCTTGCTTCCAAGAAATCTACGGTAGTCCAAAGCCTAAGGAAACCAACTAGTATCTCATTGTCTGGGTGGCCCACTCAACACCTAGTGAGCCCAGCCTCTGGGATGGTGACGGGTGTTCCTAGTCTCTGTCTGATGGCCAGACCACTCTCTGCAATCCTCTATCAAGGTTTTCTGCCAGACACTTGGAATAGACTCCCAGACAGTAAAGGGGAAATAAACATACATGGATACTTAATGTGGAACAAGATATCGTTCTGTGGAGCCAAGAGAGGGAAAGTATAAATAAACAGTCACATAAAAATGTGCAGGATCTGCCATGAGTGGTGTTTTAGTCTGTGTAGTTAGTTGTACTAGAATTAAGACTTGGTCAGATGTCAAAATACCATTCATCATGAATTAATTTTTAGTATTAGTATTTAACTAGACAAGGCCTTTGTGCCAGGCTGGGGAGATAGCTCAGGGGGTGAGAGGCTTGCTGCAGTGTTGTGAGGACATAAGTTCATATCCTCACTTCCCACCCAAAAATAGACGTGGCCACATGTTGCTGTGGGATGGAGACAGGCAGATATTTGAAGATCATTTGCCAGCCAGCTCGGTGAAACCAATGAGCTTCAAGTTTAGTAAGAGACCCTGTCTCCAGGAAATAAGGCTGAGAGTGAAGACACATGTCCTCTGGCATGGGTGTGTCGTGTGAGTGTGTGTGTGTGTGTGTGTGTGTGTGTGTGTGTGTGTGTGTGTGTTATGACTAAAGATGGAACCCAGGGCCTTGAGCACATTGAGCAAGTCCTCTACCATTGAACTTCACCCCAACCTAAGAACAACTTTTGAAAACTGTTTTTAACTCAGTTTGAAGGGTTCCAGTGAATAGGTATTTATGGTTGAACAACTTAACTTTACAAATTGTGTGATATATTTTGAAAAAACTGAATTTTTTTCTAAGGTTCTAAAACACGGAAGTTGAAAAATAATTCCTTGGTCTTTAGGGCTTTGAGTTTTGTTCCTGAGTGTGAGGTGTATAAATCATTTGAGCGTGGGTTCTTGAGAACATTATAAAATCAATGGGCATTTACAAAACAGATGGATCCTCTAAGGTGTAGGGGAATAAATCCGTAGATAAGGTTCAGAGTTAAGTAAGTTCCATACGGTTAGTACATACAGGAAATAACGTGTGTTGGAAATGACACAACAGTGTGCACAGTGCAGAGTCACCCTAGGGACCACCTGATATTTGGGGTTGGAGATGGCTAGGAGCTTAGTGACCTGGAGCATACCTTGCATGTCCTCAGTAATTACTTGTTATTTACTTCCAAGCTTACTCATACAGCTAGATAGCCTCTGTGTATAGCCAGGACCCACCAGCATCTATCTACCATGGGGTGGTGAACATGTGATCATAAATAGAAAACATTATAAATACATGTACTCCTTGAGTTATGATGGGCTAATGTCCCAAGGAACCCATCATCGCTAGAAAGTGTTCGAAGTCAAACACATGTTTACAATATGCAGACTGTCTTAATGTCTCTTCTCATGCTGTGTTAAAATCCTCTGACTAGCTGGGTGGTGGCACATGCCTATAATCACAGCACTCTGGAGGCAGAGGCAGGCAGATCTCCGTGAGTTGGAGGCCAGCCCTGTCTACACAGTGAGTTTCAGGAGAGCCAGGGCTGTTCACAGAGAAACCCTGATGTAGAATATTATTTTAAGGTGTGTTACTTTTGTTTATGTTGCATTTGTTTAACTTGGTGAACCTATGTTACTTTGCCTGTTTGAAACACCTGGTGGTCTAATAAAACCTGAATGACCAATAGCAAGGCAGGAGAAAGGATAGGCGGGGCTGGCAGGAAATATATAGAAGAAATCTGGGGGGGGGGAGCAAGAGAACAAGGAGAGGTGGACACAAGGGCTAGCCACCAGCCGCAGCGACATGGCCAGCCACGGAGTGAGCGTGAAAGTAAGTTTACAGAAATAAGAAAAAGAAAAACCCCAGAGGCAAAAGGTAGATGGGCATAATTTAAGTTTAAAAAAACTGCCTAGAAAGAAGTCAAGAACAGACATTTATAGGTAAGAATGAACCCCTGGTGTGATTTATTTGGGAGCTGGGTGGTGAGGCCTCCCTAAAGAGAAAAGAGGAAAACCAAACAACTATAAGACCCTGTCTCATTAAAAACAATCAACAACAAAAGTCAACTGAAGCAACTCACGGGAGGCAGGATTTTTTCTGCTTCACTTTCCCATGCCGATGGGAAAGGTTTGGTGAGAGCAGCCGGAGGGTTGGTCACATTTTATACACGCTCACGGACATGAACAGGAAGTGGGGCCAGGCTATCAAACGCTTAGGCCCACGGCCAGTGACTCACTGTCTCCAGCAAGGCTTTACCTCCTAAAGGTTCTGTAACACGCCAAAACAGTGCCATAGCTAGGGACCAAGAGTTTAGATCATAACATAACCTATTAGACAGCATGACTTAGCAACACAACACACTGGGTAGCAGCAGCTGATCCCGGAGACGCAGGCTCTGGTGTGTGACTGCTGCCCTATGTATCAAGAATATTATAATGTAAAAGGTAGCCTGAGAAAAGATCAAAATTCTGGTTTTCCACCACTGTATAGTTATGGCATTGTAAACTGAAACAGAACCATAGTAAATCCTACATGGAGTTTAAAACCAAATCTAGGTTGAAATGGTGAACAGGAGGAAACTTAATACCCGGGCATCCTGAAAAGCTGGCAAATGGTTTACTGTGTCTTGTTTCTGTCTGTTTGTGCATGTCTTCTTTATACCTGTCACAGGCCAGACCATTTGAACCTTAAACTTCCTCTCATTTTGCCTGGACTTGCAGACGAAGGGATCCGTACACTGTCAAGCAGGGAAGCCGCTGTGGGGCCTTTGCCAATGTCAATGATCACTGAGGCTACTGGCACTCAGCAAGAAGCTTTTCTGTGCATGACTAATTGCATTCTTGTTTTTGCTACCACTTATCAGCAATCTATTTGCTGCAGTTACCTTGACAACTGAAATACACCTGTCTGAAGATACTTACGGGTGAGCAAGAAGGTTCCTAAAACTTGGAGCAACAGAGTTTTATAGTGTACAGTGGGGGCCCCAGATCCAGGGAGTGGGAGTCACTTGTCCAAAGCCATTATGAAAGCTGGCCGTAAAGTCAGAATTTCACCCCTAAGTCTCACTGCTTCTACCCAGCTGGAAAGCAGAAAACTTAACTGTATCCGGCCAATATCTGTGAAATGTTCTCCAAGTTCTAGACAAAAGATACTAAATAACAGATCGAATTACTTATATTTGTTGATAACTCAAGGCCCTATCAATATAAATGTAGATGATCAATTCTTAAAGTATAATCCACCCAAAAGTACATTTTTCTTTGCTTTGGAGACAGAGAATCTCACTCTGTAGTTCTAGCTGGCCTTGAACTCATGGTAAATATCCTGCCTCAACCTCTCAAGTTAAGATTATAGGTGTGAGCTACTGTGCCAAATCTGAGATGTCCTGCTTTCTCTTCTCCCTCCCCTTAGGCTGGCCTCAAACTCACAGAGATCTGCTTGCTTCTGCCTCACACGTGCTGGGATTAAAGGTGTGGGCCGCCACCACCAGGTTCTTTCCTTCATTTTTTTACTCCTCCCTCCCTCCCTTCCTGCCTCCCTCCTCCAATCCTTCCTTCCTTCCTTTCTTCCTTCCTTCCTTCCTTCCTTCCTTTCTTTCTTTCTTTCTTTCTTTTCTTTTGGATAGGTCTCGTGAACTCTAAAATGACCTTGAACTTGGTATGGATGTAGGCAAGGAGGTCCTTGAAGTTTAATCCTTTTGCTCTACTCCCCCAGTGCTGGGTTTACAGTGTACACTCACACATACACCCTACTGTGCCATTCTGGAAATAGAACCAAAGAGTTCATACATGCTAGGCAAGAACTCTGCCAACTAAACCACATCTTGAGCCCTGAAAACAAATATTTCATGGTGGGTTAGGGATGGCTGGAATAACACAGCTGTGCCCATTCTGGAAGCTTCTGGGCACAGGTAGTCTCTTTGTACACCAAGCAAATCCAGCCGATGTTTGTTCTTCAGAAATGAAGCAGGTACCCACTGGCTTTGAGCACAATCTCATACATTTCTCCAAGTGGCCATCCTTTCAGTTCTCAACTACTCCAGTGAGTCCTTAATATTGGGGTTTGTCCAGTTTAGCTTTTTGTCAACTTGACAACATAGAGTCATCTGGAAAGAAAGAACCTCAACTGAGAAAATGCCTTTATCAAATTTCTTATAGGCAACTCTATGGGGGCCATCTTCTTCATTGATAATGAATCTGGAAGGGTTCAGATCACTGTTGCTGGTGCTGCCCTTGAGCAGGAGGTCCTGGGTCTATAAGAAAGCAGAATGAGCAAAGCAATGGGGAGCAAGCCAGTAAGCAACTTCACTCTGTGGTCTCTGCTTAAGTAGCTGCCTTGAATTCTTGCCAGAACTTTCTTTCTCATTAAACCGTAAATTGTAAACCCTTTCCTCCCCAGTTGGTTTTGGTTCTGATATCATCACATTAATGGAAAGTAAACTAAGACAGGAGTCTGACTGCATTGTGGTAGAAATCAGGATTTCCAAAAGTAGTAGTAGTTCAGAATTCATGGTACATGGCTGTTAGTCCTAGCTTTCCTGGCTGGGGTGGGGGATGGAGGGTGTGGGAAAGGCTGGAGGATCATGAGGCCAGCCTGGGTCACATAGGAGATCTTGCAACAGAAATGAAGGGAGGCAAAGGAAGGAAAGGGGAGAGACCTAGAGGGTAATAGGAGTCAAAATAATGATCTGAGCAGGTGTGCAGCTTCCCAGCGTGTGTATGGGTAGGTACCACTGGTCTTACTGGTATAGACGGAGACCCTTGCCAGCTACAGCCTCCCCCCCCAAGACTGCGGACAGTGCCAGCAAAACCGCGTGCCAAGGGCTCTGGACTGCCTGGAACAAGGTACTACATAAACACCATCTTCATTATTCTAATCTGAAGATCCTGGGCCCCTGTCTGTAAACACAAAACGAATGGGGCTGGGAGCAAGAAGCCAGATCTGGGAGCGCCCCAGGCTGTTTCTTGCTGCATGCCTTTCCAAGGAGAAGGTCTAAACCTCTGCAGCTAAGCCTCGACAAGTCTGATGTCTCTGATAGGAGATTCCCCTCTGGAACTGTTAATGCTATTTTGATTTTGACCCCTTAAACAATCAGCTTTTGTCCTTTTCCAGCAGAACTGTCACAACCCTGGCCTTCTCTTTGCTGAGCCTTTATCTGGGCTCTCCAGATCTTCTTGGAACTCTGCCTGGGACTCTCCTGTGGAGATGCTTTCTTGGGGCTGAGTTCTTCTTACTTCGTCCCTCCTCTGGGGAGCCAAAGGAGGACCAGGGAAATGTGCACACTGATGACCTACTCTCTGCTTTCACAGTTGAGGTGGGACAGAGTTATGTGAGGTCACAGGACACTGCTCTGAAAAACTCAGTTGGTGACGGTATTAGCTTAAGGGTGGGCTTTGCAGTAGGACTGGGTTCTGGGTTTTTTTTCCCCAACTAGATACAAATTGGAGTCATCAGGAAGCAGGAGTCTCAGTTGGGAATTGGCTTTCTCAGACTGTGGACTTGCTTATGGACGTTTTCTTGACTGATGATTGATGTGGGAGGGTCCAGACTACTGTGGGTGGTTCCATTCCTAGGCACATAGTTTTGGAGTGTTTAGGGAAGCAGCTGAGCAAGCCTGGAAACCGTTTGCCTTCCTGCCTTGGCGGCAACTTATAAATCAAATAAATCCTTTCCTCCCCAAATTGCTTTTGCTCATGGTGTTTATCACAGCTATTGAAACTAACTAGATTATAATAACATAACTATACATTGAAAAAATATTGTCCATATCACCTATAAAAACAAACACCAACAAAAACCGAGCAAACTATGGCAGATAGGTTTTTCAAGATAAACAGACTTAGCTATGAGGGCACATACCTGTAATTGTAACACATGGGAGGCTGAGGCAGGAGGATGGTGAGTTTAAGGAAAGCCAGAGTCACACAGTGAGCTACAAGGTAACCTGGCTAGAAGGCGAAATCTTGTCCCCTAAACAATAAAAACATAAAACTCCAAACAACAACAAACAATAAACACACTCAGTATCTTTAACATGGTAACATAGAAAGGAAGAGGGAATGGAATGTTCCAGTAATTCTAGAGTGAAAGGAAAATAGATTGTAAGGAGCATAATAGTGGCATATAATGTTTCAAATAAACCTATAGCAAAATATTATTTTAGATGTTTGGAGAACTTCCTGGAAGCATTGGGTATCAAATGATTAGTTCTGTTGGTGTCTTTATGTCACTGTGGTTAAAGAAGAATGCAGTTCCTTCCTTTGAGATGCCTGATGAAGAATTTATGGTAAAATGATTTGAGATGTCATTGTTTTAAAATATTCCAACTTGGAAAATGTGAATGTAGATGAAATAGGTGTGGAAAGTGTCTGTGGTTATTGAACCTGCATAATTGGTATCTCAAGCTTTGTTGTAATTTATATTTGTATATTTTTATTTAAAAATTAAAATTGAAGACAACTATATAATTTTAAAGCATGGGAAGGAGTTTATGATAAATGTACTCAGAGCGCATAAAGTTTTTGCTTTCTGTAGCGTCTAGCAAAAACAGTTTTCTTGGAGTTATTTGATTTAGTCTCTTTGGAAAGGAGTTTCTATTTGCAAAGCTCAGCATGTTTTATCTGAAGTTTAAAATAGACTCATTTTAGGGACATTTAAAAGGTCTTGAAAAACCCTCTTAAGTTCGGTGGTATGCTCAAGCTAAAAGAAATGGGAAAGATTTATAACAGCTCAGGGCTGGGGAGATGGTCCAGTGGATAAGAGCTTGTTTTGCAAGCACAGGGACCTGGGGTCAAATCTCCAGCACCCATGGAGAAAGCTGTGCATGGCTGTTTGTGTAACTCCTGCACCTGAGGCTGGAAACAGGCAGATCCTAGGAGCTTCCTGGTCAGTCAGCCTAGTAGATAGTGACAGGCTTCTACTTCAGAGAGAGACCTTGTCTCACTGTGAAGAGTGAGAAAAGACAGCTGATGTCCTCTTCTGTCCTCTATGTTCATGTGATTGGTATGCATGGGCGTACATACATATTCACTCACATGGATGTGTACAAACACAAAAATAAACACACATAAAGACATAGACACACCGAGATACACATGAGGGGCAGAGATTTACAATATTTCTTACTACCAAAGCAATTGTTTCTTCCATGTTCTCCTTTCTTATTATACTGGTGGTGAACTACTACTTCTTGTGTTATTAGCCACCCCAGCTCTTCCCAGCTTCTTACAGTAGAAGAACATGGTCTGTCTATATTCAGGCCCTTTCCCCCCCTGCCTCAGACAGGGGCTCACCATGTAATCCATTCTGGCCTCAAATTTATGATCCTTTTGCCTCAGCTTCCTGAGTGCTGGGATTGCCAGGCTCATTCTCTGTCTCTCAGTGCTTTACTTATCTTTCTTTTTTCTTAGGGTATATTGTCCACTATAACATGCTAACACATGTATATAAGATGCACTGGTCATGCTCACCATCACCACACTCATCCCCACCTCCTGCTGTTTCTTCTTCTACTTCCATGCCTTCTTATTTCATTTTGAAGTCTACATCTAACAAAACATGGGGCACACGTCTTTCTGAGTCTGACATATTTTGCTTAGCATGAAGATATTCAGTCCCATCCAACTTGCTGCAAACAAGTTCTTCTCAATGGCGGGACAGGTCATTCTTCTGCAATGCTCTCCTGAGTGCTGCAAACCCCAGGACCCTTTAGGTCAAGTAACCATGAATTGTACATGAGTGGTGCCCATAGAAAACCTGGATCTTCTTGACACTGAAAAAAATGACTTGGGGTAATATGTTTTTCTTTTTCTCTAACACAAATCTATCAGGTAGAACATGCTTGGTTCAGTGGAACATGTATAAGCTTGTGATTCCTGATTTTAATTGGCTCATGGATTTAGCTAAAAAGGCTAGGTGGAGCTACATGAAACTTTGAGAGGGTGGGAGATACGGTAGAGTGTTTCTGAAGGATGTTAGCATTTTGTCATAGAGTTCAGAATCAAGCTGAGACTTATTTCTTTATTTAGGTTTGTGACCTGATATCTATGATATAACTGCTGAACTATAAGACTTGTTATCATAATGACGCCCAAAAGCAGAGTTTCTTTGTGTTTCCTTCAGGAAGTTAGTAGGAAAAAATAATATAAGACCTGTGAGAACAAAGACAGCAGGAAGTTGCAGTGAGGCTCCAAAGAGGTCACTTCTGTCCAAAGCCTGGGCTGAAATGCTAAATTCCAGAGGCAACAGCGCCCTCTAGTCAGGCACCCTGAAATGACAACAGCTCTTTTCTGTGCCTGTGTGTGAGTGCTGTATGCATGTGCATAGGCCAGGGAACAGCCTTAGGTATCATTCCTTAGGTGCCACACACCTTCTTTCTTTACTACATTTTTAAATTATTACTTTGCTTATTTATATTGTGTGTGTGTGTGTATGTATTGTGTGAAGTATGTAGGGCACCCGTGCCTAAGTGTGTATATGCTGCTGTACACAGCACATACCTGAAAAGGTCAGAGGACCTGGGGATTGAATTTGGGTTGTCAGGGTTGGAGGCAAGTATCTTTGTCCATCTTACCCCTCCTCCTTTTTGAGACAATGTCTCCCATTAAACTAGAATCTGCCAAACAGATTAAGCTGCCTGGCAAGTGAGTCCCAGAGTTTCCTCTGCCTCTGCTTTTCCAGTTCAGAATTACAAGTATGGGCCATCATACCTGATTCTGGCTTAAAAAACAAAAACAAAACCAAAAACCAAAAGCTAACTACCACCAACACAACACCAGGGACTCTTGGGGTTGGGCTCAGGTCTCCCTGCTCTTTACCAATTAAGGTGTCTCTCCAGACTCCAAGCTGGTTTTTATAGATCTCCTCTGGGTCATTTCTCTAACTGAACTGGGTAAAGGAAACATTCCTGAAGCATCGTGGAAGCAGCTTCTGGAAGGTGGGTAAGAACTGCAGTGCTCTGGCTCATTCACACCAGACTCCACCCCATATAGGTGACTGTTAGGCATGGGGACACTTAGTTCCTTATCAGTACAATGGGGACAAGAACAGCTCCTGTGGAGGACTGTGGTGATTAATGAGCACAGGTAGGGAAGGTGCCTATCAGGCTGTTGTATAAAGGACACTGGTGACTGCTGGGGGAATGTTCTCTATAGTGCATGATTAGTGTCATGGTATCTTAAGGCACCGAGAAGACACAGAGAAAGGGACGCAATGGAAGAGGCCACAATGTTAAAGGTTGTGCGGAAAATCCTGGCAAATCAAGACCAATGAAAACTATTCCCGATGGTTGAGTCTGGTTCTAATTAGACTCCTCAGAATGTGACAGCGCCTGTTTGTTGGAAGAGTTTGCTAGAGAGGGATTGCCTCCGGAAGTGTATGTTGGGTTCTGGGAAATGTCTACTGGTGGAGGAATTGATGAACATAGACACTGAGCCTTCTCCTAAGGTCATCCCCTCCTCCCTGCTACCGGTGCTACACTAGTCACTGGTCACTGTCTTCCAGCAGTTTCATTTCCAAGTCTGCTAGAAATACAGCTAATACCAAAGTAGCCTTTGTAAATTCCTTATAAATTGCTCAGATTGCCATGGAAACAAAGGGGAATGGTAGAGCCCCGAGGAGGAGGTATCCTTTGCTTAATTGCTAATGAGAATATGTGAGTGGAAAGGAAATTTCAGGTCTGGAAAAATGAGAGATCTGTTTATAAAGAGGAAATAGAAGAATAGAGAATGACACCCAGGAGGCAGGGTCGGGGGGGGGGGGGGGTGTGTATGGGGGGCAAAACAGCACTGCCTCACTGGCTCTTTGGATGCATTTGATGATAGAGTTTAATGAACAGGGCTGTCAGATTGCTGCTAGAGTAGGGAAAAAGCTCTGGTTACAGTGAGTATTAAGAGATTAAACAGAGCCTCTGGGAGGAGAGCAGGTACACAGAATGGTCAGTGTATATGCTTCTTGGCTCCATTTTAAATCCTTTTCAATGTATTACCTGTAGTTTCATCAAGGATTAGATTAGGATGGAGAATGTTTCCTAAATTCTAGAGAATGTAGTTGGCTCATGTTTATTTCTTCCTCTTGCTATTGAAAAACATATACCATAACTACAGCATAAACTCCATGGTATTCTAACACCTGAAGCACCTTTCATCCTTAACACTCACTTAAAGCTTAAACGTGGTAGAGAATCCTATCTGAAAGTCATGCTTTTGTTCAAATGTCTGGGTAAAGACTACAGGCCTTTAGAATTAATTTCTGTAGAAACTCTGGCAAAAAGCAATTTATAAAAGCTGTAAGTTATTAAGGCTTGACAAGAAAAGTGCTTATTATATATAATTTCAAGACACACCCAATTGTCACTGTCTAGTTACAGAGTTAGTGAGAGAGTGACCTTAATTCTTCTTGAAGATTAAGAGGAGAATAAAACAAAATGTAATACCCATCAAGAAGGGTTGGTGCTTGGTGTTGTTATGATGGTGTTATTTCCAGTAACTAGCTGAGCCCAAATTCTTTTCATGACTCATCCCTCCTCTGCAAAGGGCTCTTGACCCAACAGCAAGACTCAGAGTGGAAACCAGCACCGGATCTCCTCAGGCCTGAAGATAATTGATACTAGGAAAAGATCACTCACTTGGAATCTACTTGATGTGGGATCAACATGTCATGGTAAACAAAATAAAACACACTTGACAGGTATAGTTTCTGGAAGCCAAAATGAAAAAAGTAAACGAATAAAAGTCTTTTATTTATTTTTAATTTTGTGTGCCTGTGTGTTTGTGTGCATATGGTCTGGCATGGGGATGCCTACAGGATCCAGAAGGCCATGCTGGATCCTCTAGAGCTGGCTTATGGGTGGTCTAAGCTACTGGGAACTGAGAACAAGAACTCTTCACTGCTGGGCCACCTCTCCAGCCCCAACTGAAGGGTTTGTATTCTAGACCATTTGTTCAATTAAAAAAAATAAGGCTTTATTTGAAGGACATGGAATCCTCTGGTGGTCCTTAGTCACACTCTGGCCGTGTGGCTGACCCTGACAGGGGAATGATGCCTGTAAGGTCTGATGAGCCCTTGTACATCAAGGCTTCTCTTTTGGAAATGCTTTTCTTTTTCTCCTCCTCCCTCTTCTTCATGTCCAGCCTTCTCCTCCTCCTCTTTGTCTTTTTGTATTGATATTTTTTGAGATAATCCTGGCTGACCTGGAACTCAGTATGTAGAGGAGACTGGCTTTGATCCTAGAGATCATCTGGCTCCTGTTTTTTGAGTGTTATGATTACAAGAGTGTGCCACCACACCCAGATTCCTTCTCTTCATTCTCTTTCCTCTTACTTTTCTTTCTTCTTCAATATAGTCTTGCTATATATCCCAGGCTGGCCTTGACCTCAAGATCCGTTATCCTTAGTTTCTCAAGTACTGTGATGTATGCCTCCATGTCTGACTCAGAATGGCTTGTTAGGGAGTCTATCTTCCATGTTATGAGAAAACCCAGTAAATCATTTAGAAAAGAACCAAGGCCTCCTTTATTGGCATACCTTAATGTCCAGTCATGCATATGAGCAGCCCATTTGGGACAGTCTAGATATCTCAACTTTAAGTTAACAGTAAGTGAAACACCGTAACTTTTCACCCAACCCACAGGGATGTAGGAGGCAATTAGTTGTTATAAGCTGTCATCCTAGGCTGATCAGCAAGAGAAATATAATTAAGAGTAGCATTCTGCACAGAATGTGGCAGAGAAATAGAAGCATAGGAAGGGACTGTTTTAGGGAGCAATGAGGAAATTCCCCTGGCAGCTGGAGAAAGACCCTAATCTTCTAGTTGATACAGTTTGCACAAGTGCCGCTTTGCTAATATGGGGACAGGAAACTCCGTGAGGGTGGTGCTGGCTTAGAAGAGCTCCCAGCAGGATGGAAAAACACAGAAGAAGCAAGCGAGCCAAAGCCAGAACCATTTACATTTCAAAGAGAATTTAGAACTAAGACAGAGCTAAAGTGTGGGGAACTCTTTTAAGAAAATATTTGTAAAATAAGAAATGGTGTGCTCTTTTAATCCCAGCACTTGGGAGGCAGAGGCAGGCAGATCTCTGTGAGATGGAGGGCAGCCTGATCTACATATACAGTTCTTGGCCAGCCAGGGCTAGGCAGTGGTACCCTTTCTCAACAACAACCATATCCCTCTCAACCCAAACAAAACCAAAATTAACCCCCCCCCAAACAATAAGAAAGATAAATGACTCTGTTTTAAAAATGGACTTAAGAGTACTGATGGGCTGGGGGTGTTGCTCAGTGGCAGAGTGTCAAGCATTCACAAGGCCTGGGGTTCTGCCCCCAGCACACGAATAGTGGACTGATCAATTGATTGAATGACTGACAGATCAGTAGATAGATCGGGATGCTAGCAGCAAAATTTAGCTCCCATGTCAAAATTTCTATTAAGATCTATCAAAGATTTGAGGACTGTATCAGAAATCCTCTTGGACAAAAGACCTGAAAAAAATCTTAAGAGTGTTTACCCAGATTTTCATCTCTCCTAAACAGGATGATCTTAAATATTTTAAAAAGATTATATTTATTTTTGTCTGTATGTGTGTATGTGTGGGTGGATATCACACATCAGGATACAACATTTATGTTGCATCTGAATGTTCAAATACATCCACAAACGGCTGTTTAAAACTTTCCTTCATTCCATTCATCTACTGTGTGTGCTAAGTGGGGCATGTGGAGGTCAGAGGTCAGCTTGCTGGAGTTTGTTTTTTTCTGATACCATGTGTATCAAACTTAAGTTGTCAAGACTTGGCAGGAAGCACATTTTCTTGCCAAGCCATCCCGATGACCCAGGCTAGGTTGTTTTTTTTCTTTTTAATTTATGTGTATGAGTGTTTGCTTGTATATATGTATGTACATCATGAGCATGCAATGATCAGAGGCCAGAGAGGGCATCAGATACCCCATACTGGAGTTCTACATGTTTATAAGCTGTTACCTGGGTACTGGGAATCGAACCTAGGCCTCTGGAAATGCTCTTAACTGCTAGGCCATCTTTCTAGCTAGAACAAGGCTTAAAGATCTTATTGAATTTTTCCTCTGTGCTTTGTGAATCCTTAGATACCAGCACAGCTTTCTTTTAGTATGTTCTGTGCTGCATTCTTGTTTTTTTTTTTTCTCATCAACTAACTTGCCAAGTGTGTCCTTACTTCTTTGGTATATACTCTACACACTTCTACTGTATCACTTGTGTCAACATTATAAACCCTTGCATCCTTCCCAGCGCCTGAAGTCTCTTGCCGAGCAGGATTTTCTGCAGATAACTTTATTATCTGCTGCAACATTGTTGATGGTTCTGAGGTGAAGAGTATTTGATTAATTGAGACAGCCAGTCCTGAATTGCAGTACTTGGTTTCTGCTGAGCAGACTCCACACCAGCTGGCTCCAGGCTTCCCAGCAAGAGCAAGGTTCAAACAAGTGACTTAGGGTCTTAGTCTAAGAGAGACAGACTTTCTATTTTTCACCCTGAATCCAAACCTTGGTACCAGCCTCTTCAGCTATAAATTTGAAGGAAGGAGCTTGAGAGAAGTCTGAATTCTTAGATCTGATCCTGGCCTGTTTGGGCATGTTATTGTAGCTGTGTTAAAGGTGAAAGAGAAAAAGAGCATGGCTCTGAGACAGCATCTACTGCACAGTCTATAGGGGTGAGCTGGAGAATGGATGACCCGCCTGCATTGTTCTGGAGCACGAACCTATCCATTGGTGATGTGACCCAGTGCATGTCTTGGGTGGGCACCACGGAGTCAGTCTCAGTTCTTGCAAGAGGAGGGGGAGGAGAATGGTACACGGAAGGAAGAGCAGTAAGAGGCGCTGGTAGTTAGTTGGTAGAGCCTTTGCCTAGCATGCAGGAAGCTCTGGTTTCAATCCCCAGCCCTCCAGAAAACAGGGTCTGCAAGTGCACACCTGTAATCTCGGCACGTGGGAAAGCAGAGGCAGGAGAATAGAGAATTCCAGGTCATCTTTGGCTGCACAGTGATTTTGAAGACAGCCTGGGCTACAGGAGACACTGTTCCAAAGCCCTAGCAACTCTCCAAACGGGAACAAAGGAAACTATGCTAAACCAAACCAACTCTAGGAAAATAGAAACCAGGCAGCACCACAACAAAGAAGACTGGCTAGTTCCATGCTCTGCCATACCTGTCTCACGGCAAAGAACTTACCCACTGCAGGTGGGAGCCTGGGAGACCCTGAGAGAATGCCCGAGGCAGGCTGAACCCCAAAGGCAGACCATCCCATACTTATCTCTTCATTCTACTCTCTGGAAAGGAAGAAACAGCACAAAATAACCAAGCCTTTAACAACTGCTTTAGCATCAGGTGAAGAAAGGCAGACAGAGGAGTGAACCTGGGTCTGAGGTAAGACCCTTAGAACATCCATCTCTGGTGGAGGAAAGGCGCACGGGGCCCATGACAATCCAGGGCTGCTGGGGGAGCGGAAGTCATCTTCAGTGATGTAGCTGCTGATGCTTTTCCATGAGGGAGGTCCTGGTGAAGCCCATTGGGTCATGAAATCAAAACAAAAGAGCTGCAAGAATCCATAAGGCTAAGCTCCCCCCAAGTCAGGTACTGTAAGGGAGATGGGATTAATTTCCAGAGTGGACCGAAGCCTTGAGAGAAACCTCAGTGTGAAGAAGGGGAGCTCAGGGCAACAACACTGGCTGTCACAAGTGGGGGTGAAGCCCAGTGGTGCAGCACCAACCTAGCATGCATGGAGCTCTGGGTTCTCTGCCCCCACAAAAGAGTAGTGTAAATTAATTTGCAAAGTATAAAAAGATGGTCCTTGAAAGTGGTTAATTTTAAGGGAGCAAAAAACAAGTCTACTTTAAGAAAATTAATTTATTTTTTATTTTATGTGTATGGGTGTTTTCCCTGCTCTTACAATGTAGCCCTGGCTTACCTGGAGCTCACTCTGTATACCAGGCTGATCTTGAACTTGCAGAGATCTGCCTGCCTCTGTGTCTCGAGTATTGGGGTTAGAAGCATGTTTTACTATTCTTCACTTTATTTGTAAACAAACTAATCTAAGTAATAACACTTTTGCAAGAACTAGATAGTCTTCTACGAACTAATTTTCTGTAAGTGTAGAAATTTTTATCACATGACATCATTGCAATTTGAATGTAGAACGGGATGCCAGTAAGTGCAGAATGAAAGAGAAAAGTCACTTGGGAAAAGAGGCACTTTAATTATGATCCCTTTAAGGCTTTGTGATAAATGAACAGGTTGAACTTTTTTTTTTTTTTTATAAAAAGAAGTCGAGAAAGAAAGAAAAAAATCACCATTTAGTTTTATTTGTGTTCCAGTAAAATGTTTATTAAGCCTTTTAATGCATTAAACATAGGGCTATGCAAACTTTGTACACACTTCATTTTTTAATTTACTTTTTACATTGTGTGTGTGTGTGTGTGTGTGTTTATGTGTGTGTGTGTGTGTGTGAAGTGGGGTTATTGATAGTGTCTGTCTGCCAGAGCATATGTGTAGCTGGAAGTCTCTGTCTTGCCAGAAACTCTCAAATACCTGGCAGGCATCCACTTCCCAGATAATTGATTCAGAGGCTTAATATTATTTATAAATACTCAGCCAGTAGCTCAAGCATGTTACTAACTAGCTCTTATACTTAAGTTAACACATAATTCTTATCTATGTTTAGCCATGTGGCTTGGTACCTTTTCTCAATCCAGCATTCTCATTTTGGTTCCTCTGCGTCTGGCTGGTGACTGCTTCTCTGCTTTTTCTCTTCCCAGAATTCTTTTTTTTTTTTTTTCTCCTTCTCTCTGCACTTTATTCGGTCCTTTCATTATCTTCTCGTCTTTCACTCACTAGCTCATTCTCTCTCTCACTCACTCACTCGCTCAGACAAACAACCATTCTCTCACGGACGATGGACGACACTGGGGGGAAGCCCACTCTTAGCTAAATACCCTCAGGGCTTCCAATCCAAGATAGCCACGTGGGCATCACCGA
>PVIH01024515.1:9813-22681 GCA_004025045.1 Sigmodon hispidus | reverse complement strand
TATCCAGTTCTCTAGTAGAACGAGGACTCCTTCCCATGCAGTCTCTCAATCCAAACAGGTAGCAACCTCTGTCTTTGCCTGTCTACAGGAAGCCGGCTCCCCTCTTAATATATAAAGAAGGGGGAGATGTAGGGAGCCGGGAGCCCGGTCAAGCAGGAAAGACGGTGCCAGTTTCCGGTACCAAGGCGCGGCCGAGGCGGATAAACAACGCATCTGCGCATGTCCCCCGGTAAGTTTCCACTCTGTGAGCCAAGCCCTCTGACCCTACGTCATGTCAGGCGAGAGTCTGCAACCAACCAGAAGGGGAGACGTAAGAGGCTAGGGCTTGACAGTATAAAAGCCGGCTCCTGGCAAGGGGTCGGGGTCTTCTTCCCATTTTGTAAAGAATAAACTTGCTGCAGAAGGATCCAAATTGTGTACTGCGCTCTTCTTCGCAGGCGAAGGCAGGGCGCGGGACACGCATCCTTTGAGTATATGTCCAATTTTAAAAACACATGTTTAAATTGGTGATGATGGAACATACCTTTAATTCCAGCACTTGGGAGGCAGAGGCAGGCAGATCTCTGAGTTTAAGGCCAGCCTGGTCTACAAAGTGAGCTCCAGAACATCCAGGGCTACACTGAGAAACCCTGTCTCAACAACAACAACAACAACAACAACAAAACAAAACAAAACCTCAACAATAACAAACATCATATGTTGTTTTTGTATCATAGTATTCAGTTATCTTATTTTTTCACAATTAATAGCTTAAATATACAGCAGTCTAGTGAGAACTCAATTTCAATTATTGTTGAATTTATTTACTCCACTCCTAAAGAAGCATCTTTTTAATTTTTTCTTTAAACTTCTATGTTTCATAGGCCTGGGGATTGAACCTGGAATCTTTTACATGCTAAGCAAGCTTGATACCATAGGCTACATCTCAGCCCTTTCCCAAATATTATTGTTAAAGTATATGCAATTGATAAACAGAGCTGTGAACCTTTAACAAATATGACTGACATTTTGATGGCATACTATATTTATTAAATCTTAAGTACAATCATAGTAATAAATATATTCTTCAACTCTGAAAGCTTTTCAGTATCCCCTGTATGTGTGAAAAGAAAACAAGTTTTGTTACATTAACATTTTCAAAGCCTAATTGTTGATATAAGACATTTATGAGAGTACAATACCACATCACTTAACAATGAGGAATTAATTATGAGATGATTTAATTGTTGGACAAATGACCGATGTAGTCACAACCAGATAACTGGTATAGTATATCACATATTTGAGCTTGTAGGCTACAAAATCATGTTGCTGAACTAAGTACTTTAGGGAATTTGTAACACAACATAAATATTGTGAATATGATATATACATATATACATTAAATACAACATACAAATCAAACATAATAGCTTGTTGTTATGGCTAATGCAGTATGGTGGCTGCTCAGAAAACTGGGAATCAATCTTCCCAAGGATCCAGCAATACCACTATTGAGCATATACCCACAGGATGCATATTTGTACTCCAAATGCATTAGCTCAACTATATTTGTAGCAACATTACTCATAATAGCAAGAACCTGGAAACAAACTAGATGCCCGTCAACTGAAGAATAGATTAACAAACTATGGTACATCTACACAATGGGGAACTACTCAGCAATAAAAAAAAATGACATCCTAAAATTTGTAGGCAAATGGATGAATATGGAAAATATCCTCCTGGGTAAGGTATTATAAGTCCATAAAGATAGGCACAGGATGTACTCACTCATAAGTTTCTTTAGACAAAAAGCAAAGAACACCCAAGCTGCAAACCAGAACCCTTGAACAGCTTGACATCAGAAGGAATTTAAGACAGACATTCACGGATTCCCCTAGGAAGAGAAAACAGAGGAGATCTTCTTAGCTAACTGGGAGCATAGGGAGTTGTAAGCAAGAAGATGTGGGAAAAATCATAAGAGAAGGAGATGATTGAGTGAGAGGAACAAGGAGGGGGGAGAAAAAAGAGATGGAGATCTTAATAGAGGAAGCCAACGTGGGGTTGGCAAAAGACCGGGTGCTAGGAAAACCTCTAAGAACTCACAGGGTGTCCCTGGTTAGGTCTGCAGCCAATAGTGAAGGTGTTGCCTAAACAAAACCTCCTCTATAATCAAATGAAGAGTCACCCTAAGTGCCATGACAGAACTTACATCCAACAATGAATAGAGGAAGAGGCAGGGATACATGGCTGAGCACTGGGCTAAGTCCCTGATCCAGTTGATAGCAGGGGAGGAGAATGTATATGAGGAAGAGGATAGAGACTATGAGTAAAATTCTCACAGTAATGGCTGGCTGGAGCTCTGGGGAGCTCACTGAATCAAGAAAACCACCTGGGAACCATCAGAAAAAGCAACTAGGCCCTCCAAGGATAGGCAACTGTCCATTGACATGGCAGTATGTAGAGCCTCAAGGGGAGACACCAGACTGTGCTTCTGTGCATGGACTGGCATCTTGGAACCCATTTCCTCCAGAGGAACACCTAACCCAGTGTTGATATTAGGATGAGGAAATCTGACTTGCCTGGAGTGAATGTTGTGCTAATCCACCTTGGGACTTCTTGCCCTTTCTTGGGAAGTGTTGGGGGGATGGGAAGGAGGAGCCTAAAGGCTGACTGGAGGGGTCCGAAGTTGGAACAAAGGGATACATGGATAAAAAGACTTTATTTTATAAAAATAAATAAATAAATTTAGAAAAAGAAAAAAGGATATTAAGGAATTATTATTATGATGATCACTGTGTGTTGTGCAATCAAATGAAAAGTTTTAAATGTTCTAAAATTGTGCATACACAACTCCCATGCACATGTCTAAGCCTACACAAGATGGAGATCATTAGTATAGCTGTCTTTCACCTCCGAAACTTGTTTTATTGAAAGGTCTTAGTGGGAAAAAAACATAGGTGGAGCACCACTGTTACCTTTTGAGATGACCACACCCTGTTTTGGAATCTCTCCTGTGGGACCTCCCTGAGAATCATCATGGGGAGGTGTGACTCCTCAGAAATATATTTATCATGGGTTGCCTATTCCCCCTCCATCAGATGTTTGTATCCTGGGAATTTCTTTCCATTAGTGAGAACATTTTGCTAAGGAAGTCATTTTCTCCACCTTAAGGAGTTTGCTAAAATCTCCAAGAACTATCTGGAGAATGTTTTGTGTGTGTCTTAGGGCTATTTTCTCTCCTCTTTCCTCTTTTTCAGCTGTGTGCCAACAGCTCATTAGTCAACTCCCTGGGGACCACACCTAGGAGCTCCTCAATGTTGTTCTCATTCAAGTTCAGGCTAAAAGTGCTTGTGATGTGAACTATAGCCTTGATGAGTTTTGCAAGCTCTTTGTTGAAAATCTTTTTAAGTCTATTTAGGTCATTTATCTGTTCTTAATATAATTTTGGTAACTGGTACTTGTTCAGAAAGCTGTCCATTTCTTTTAGGTTTTCCAATTTTTTGGAGTATAAAATTTTGAAGCATGACCTAGTGATTTTCTGGATGTTCTGGGTGTCTGTTGTTATGTCTCCTTTATCATTTCTGATTTTGTTAAGTTAGATACTCTCGCTCTCTCTCTGACTTTTGATTAGTTTGGATAAGGGTTTGTCTATCATATTAACATTCAAAAGAACCAACTCTTTGATTCATTAATTCTTTGTATTGTTCTCTTTGTTTCCATTTTATTGATTTTAGCCCTGACTTTGATTATTTCCTGCTGTCTACTCCTTCTGCTGTGAGATTGCTTCTATTTGTTCTAGAGCTTTCAGCTGTGTTGGTAAATCTCTTTTGTGAGAATTCTCCTAATTTTTTGAGTATGCATCTAGTGCTATGAATTTTCCTCTTAGCATTGCTTTCATTGTGTCACATAGGTTTGGGTCCATTTTGGATTCATTTTCATTGAATTTTAGTAAGTCTTTGATTTCTCTCTTAACTTCTTCCTTGACCCAGAGGTGGTTCAAATGAGAGATGTTTAGGGTCAATGAATTTGTAGGCTTTTTGTGTTTTTTGTTGTTGTCGAACTCTAACTTTAAATCCTGGTGGTCTGATATGATATAGTTATTTCCATTTTTTGTATCTATTGATATTTGCTTTATGACTAAGTATGTGAACAATTTTAGAGAAAGTTTTATGGGGTGCTGAGAAAAAGGTATATTCCTTTGTGTTTGGGTGGAAGGTTTGGTATATATATATATATATATATATATATATATATATATATATATATGACCCAAGTTCACTTGGGTCATAACATCTGTTAGATCCCTTATTTCTCTATAGATTTTCTGTCTGGAAGACCTATCTGTAGTGGGATTGTGTTCTATTCTATTGTAAATATTTGTCCCACCTACTGGTTTAATAAAAAAAAAATACTGATTGGCCAGAGGCAGACAGGACATGTGGGCAGGGCTACCAGACTAAGAAAACTTTGAGAACATCTGAGAGCAGAGCAGAGATGCCACAGAGATGTGACAGAGATACAAAGAGGAGACAGCAACAGATGCATAGGAAAGAAGCTGAAATGCTGCTCTAAGAAAAGGTATTGACCTGCATGGCTGTACAAGATAAGAAAGATGGGTTAGTTTAAGGGTAAAAAGCTAGCAAGCTATATACCTGGGCCTCTAGGCCAATCAGTATAAGAATAATATAAATGTCTATGTCATTTTGTGGGACTTTGTGTGTCTCTTTGGGTCTTTGGGCCTTCGGGTCTTCTGGTCTGCCTGTTTGCTGGCCAGAACCTCAGGGTAGACTGGAAAGACTAGGACAGAAACCTAATGTGACACCTATCCATTGGTGAAAAAGGGATGTTAAAGTCTCTCACTATTAATGTGTGGGGTTTGATACAAGATTTAAACTTTAGTAGTATTTCTTTTACATATGTAGGTGCCCTTGTATTAGGGGCATAAATGTTCAAGATTGAGATTTTATCTTGATGCATTTTTCCTGAGATGAATAAATAACATCCATCTTGGTTTCTTTTGATTGATTTTAACTTGAAGTCTAATTTCTTAGGTATTAGGATGGATACACCAGGTTGTTTTTTAGGACCATTTGATTAAAAAGTCTTTTGTAATCCTTTACTCTGAGCCTGTGTCTACATTTGAAGTTGAGGTGTGTTTCATATATGCAGCATAAGGATGGCTTCTGTTTTTGTATCCATCATGTTAGGGTGTGTCTTTTTATAGGTGGATTGAGCCCATTGATATTAAGGGATATTAATGACCAATGATTGTTATTTCCTGTTATTTTTGGTGGTAGTGTGTGTGTGTGTGTGTTTGTTTCTTCTTAGGGTTTTTCTTCTGTGGGATTACCTATTACTTGTGGTTTCATGGGTGTATCTGGTTTCCTTGGGTTGGATTTTTCCCTCAAGTGCTTTCTGTAGGGCCAGATTTGTGGATAGGTATTGTTTAAATCTGGTTTTTGTCCTAAAGTATCTTGTTTACTCCATCTATGGTGATTAATAGTTTTGCTGGTTAAATTAGTCTGGGCTTGCAGCCATGGTCTTTTAGTGTCTGTATAATATCTGACCAGGACCTTCTCACTTCCATTGTTTCCATTGAGTAATTTGATGTTGTTCTGATGGGTCTGCCTTTATAGGTAACTTGGCCTTTTTCCTTTGCAGCTCTGAGTATTTTTCTTTGTTCTGTAGGTTTAGTGGAATGATTATTATGTGAAGACCATACATTTTTTTTGGGGGGGTCTAGTCTATTTGGTGTTTCTAAGCTTTTTGTATTTTAATAGGCATTTTCTTCTTTGGGTTGAGAAAGTTTTCTTCTATGATTTTGCTGAATATATTTTTCTGTGCCTTTGAGGTGGTATTCTTCTCCTTTGATTATAATTATTCTCATACTTTTTTTTCATGATGTCTCATATTTCCTGGACATTTTGTGTTATGACTTTTTAGGTTTTAGTGATTTTTTTGACTGACATATCTATTTTCACTATTGAACCTTCCACTCCAGAAATTCTTTCTTTCATCTCTTGCATTCTATTGGTTATACTTGCATCTGTAGGTCCAGTTCATTTCTTCAGGTTTTTTTTTTTATTTTCAGTATTGCCTGGGTCTGTGTCTTCTTTATTGCTTTTATTTCAATTTCTAAATCTTAATATATTTTCTTCACTTTTTTGATTTCTTTTCCTGTATTTATTTATTTTTTTTCAGGGATTTGTTATTTTCTTTCATTTCTTGTTAGTATTTTCTTCTTTCTTTTTTTTGGCATTTGCCATTCAGTTGTTTATTTGACTAATCAGCTGCCTTGGGCAAGCAAGGTAAAACAGCAACGCATCTTTACATAATTAAACAAATGCAATGTATCTTTGCATAGTTAAACAGATATTCTGCAACATTTCCCTCTTTTTGTCTAAATAAAAAGGTTTTAACTTTAACATAGATTATATATGTATATATATAAACATAGCCTATGTTAAATATATATGTGTATATATAAACAATTATCAAGTAAGAATTACATTTACAATAACCAGTCCATTTGCATTTGGCAAATGCAGAAAAAAATACCCCATTATCTATCTTAGCTTAGTAAGTCTAAAGTTCTGTGCCTAATTTACTTTCTATCCTAACTTGTATTACCAACCCCAAATTATCTTTCTTGACCTCAAGACATTTTCTTAGAAAAACAGTTTAGGTTTTTATGTTTCTTAGCCTTATCTCTTACATAAGTTTCTTTGCTGAATTTGGTAACAAGGACAATTATAACTATCTTGTCTTCAATTCCATCGGAGGCCAGAGAAGGATATAATATTACCTGAGTAAATAAGAAGTTCAGAGAAAGAAATTTCCAAATCTATAGAAATGACAGAAGCAGCTGGAAGCATAGTTAGTCATTCAAAATTCCTCTGTACTACTGTGGTATTCATTTTCAGCCTACAGGCTTATAATATCTGATAGACTTTTTTTTTTGAAGCAGGAATTTTGAAGAATTGTCCCACTTTATTTGGCAAAGTTTAGCAGTATTTTTCATTTGTGTCCTGCTTGTCCAGTTTGTACAGTGTACTCTCAGCAGTTGAGGCAAGGGCAGTTTCTTGCCTAAATATCTACCTTTGCCACAATGATAGCAAACTCCATATGGAGGTTCTTCTACCAACCTTTTATGAAGTAGGTGGGTGCTGCTAAGATGTGTCCCACTGTCATGGAGAACCTTAGGTTGTGAAACATCTTAAATGCCATATTATGTAGGTCTCAGAAGCATTTGAAGATCACCTATATATGTTTAACATTGAAACATACTTAACATGATTACAAGTTTGATTGTTACAGATGACTAACTACTAATCTGCATTTTTTACTTGAAATACTAATAAAATACTCCATACTAAAAATCAAAAACAGGAATAACAGAAACAAACACCAGAAAATATGGACTTACTACAGAATTCTACTATAACTTAAAAAACTAGACAAATACATACCAGATTATTCCATAAAACTTAAAAAATGAACAAAACCTTTAAAAGTTGCAAAGCCAACTTTTGATGATATTAATCACAGGATTTCTTTTTACTTTTTAAATTTTATATATATATTTATTATTTGCTGTTTTTACATCATACATCCCATCAAACTCAGATATTAGACCTCTCAGTGTCATGCTCATTCTTATGATCTCCCCATTTACAAAACCGCCCATTCATGCTGCTTATTTACTTACTGGAATATAATTAAACTCCCTGTGGCCAGACCCTTAAAGAAAACAAGTCCTTTCTTACCCACCCCTCTCTGCCAGAGGCCATCAATGCAGATATGAGGCATTGTGTCATTTAGCTATGTTGTAGTCTTGAGTTTTTGTGTACAATGACATCTCTCTCTTTTACACATTTTTTTTTTAAAAGCCCACTAATGAGTGAGCACATCTCCTGCTTCTCTTTTTGGGTTTGTGATACCTCGCCCAGGAGTATATTCTACATGTCTATCCACTGGCCTGCAATTTTTAGAGTATCACTTTTTCTTACCACATTGTGTAAATGTACCACAGTTTGCTAATACATTCCTCAGTTGAGGGGCATCTAGGTTGTTTCCAGGTTCTTGCTATTACGAATAATACTGCTATGAACATAGCTGAGCTAATCTTTTGGGATGTGAATATGCATCTTTAGGGTATATGTCTAAGAGTGGTATTGCTGGATCCTTGGGGAGATTGATTCCCAGTTTTCTGAGAAACCTCCATAATGCATTCCAAAGTGGTTGAACAAGCTTACACTTCCACCAACAATGGAAGTTGTTCTTCAACCTCTCCAGCATAGGCTGTCATCTGTGTTTTTAATCTTAGCCATTCTGACACGTGCTGGTGGTATCTCAAAGTTGTTTTGATTTGCATTTCTCTGATGGCTAAAGATATTGAGTACTTTTCATTTGCCTTTCAGCCATTTTTAAATCTGCTGAGAAGTTCCTTTTTAGTTTTGAACCCCATTTTTAAATTGGGGTTTTAAGGGTTTTTAGCTCTAGTTTTATGAGTTCTCTATATATTTTAGAGATCAATCCTCTGTCACTTGTAGGGTTGGTAAAAATCTTTCCCCATTCTGTCGACTGTCATTTTGTCTTATTGACTGTGTTCTTGGTCTTACAGAAGCTTCTCAGTTACAGGAGGTCTCGCTTATTGATTGTTGTTCTTAGTGTCTGTACTACCAGTGTTATATTTAGGATATAATCACCAGTGCCAATGCGTTGAAGGGTATTTCCCACTTTCATTTCCATCAAGTTAAGTGTAGCTGGGTTTCTGTTGAGGTCTTTGATCCACTTGGATTTAAGTTTTGTGAAAGGTAATAGGTTTGGATCTATTTTTTTTTTTGCTTTTTTTTTTTTTCCAAATCTTAATGCATTTTATTGGTCTTCAACAGATGGCATATACTTATAATATGTACAACTTTAAAATAAAATAATATTTTTAATTTTTCAATAAGTTTCCTTATACAATGTCCCAAAGGAAATATTTTACATGTGATATAAAATTATAATATTAA
Organism: Sigmodon hispidus; assembly: GCA_004025045.1. Taxonomy (NCBI): domain Eukaryota; kingdom Metazoa; phylum Chordata; class Mammalia; order Rodentia; family Cricetidae; genus Sigmodon; species Sigmodon hispidus. Next base: position 13,679 of record PVIH01024515.1, on the reverse strand, counting down.
ATATATTGAAAGGGTTTTTTGTTTTTTCCTTATAAACAGAGATGTAAAATTTCTCAATAAATTATAAACCAAATCATAACATCTTAAAAAGATTACCCATTAATGATCAAGTAGTCTTCATATAAGAGATGCAGATATTGTTCAGCATATAGAAATTGATAAATGCAATCTACCATATAACCAAATTGAATGACAAATATCAAATTATTATCTCATTTGATGCAGAAAAGGCCCATGAAAAAAATTCAACACCCATTCATAATTAAAGTCCTGGAGAGACTAGAGATACAATTTACAAACTTCAACATATTAAAGGCACTTTACAGCAAATGAAAATAGCCAAGAGAACCCTGAAAGGAGAGAGGCAAAGCGATTCCTTTAAAATCAGGAACAAGGAAAGGGTTTTCCACTCTCTCAATATCTATTCAACACAGTAATCAAAATCTTCATTAAAGCAATAGGAAAACATAGGGGCTCAAGAAAATAAGTATAGGAAAAGAAAACAATCTGAGGTATGTTTATTTGTAGATGATATGGTAGGACAAATAAGTGATTCTAATAATTTCACCAGGAAACCTCTACAGGTGATAACACATTCAGCCAAAAAGCTGGATACAAAGATTTATTGACAACAGCCAAATTGTCATTCTATAAAAAAAGACAAACAAATTGAGAAAAATATTAAAGAAACATCTTTTTCAAAATTATTATATTAATTGGTTTTGCTACATATTTCTGATTAGCCTTCAATTGTTTGTTTTCTTTTCTTATTTATTTATTTTGTATTTATCAAGAAAAACATTAAAATTAATTTAAAATGCTGATAAGTTAACAATAAGTAAAAAGAAAATAAAAATCATACGCATGAATTATCAAGGGTGATAATGCAAATAAGTTTGCTACACATAAAATTACTTTGTGTTCAGCTTTCCCTCTGAATTTTTTTTTCTATTCCTGTATATCCTTATTCAAGGTTCCTTCCCCCTCCCACCACATCAGGTCATTTTTTCTTCTCCACAACTCCCCATCCCCTCCCTGGGCAGGCAGCAGACAGTCCTATGGTCCCACTGACCCAATAATGCTTGGATCAGTCTCCACTCCTGGTAAATCCAGTTTTGTCCCCCTCCCTCAAGAGTGAGTCAGGTGTTCCTAGAGGTGGAGTGGGATCCAAAGGGTCAGTCCAGGGTGTTTCTGATCCCAAGCTGTTCAGTGGTTGTGGTTTGCAGCTTGGGCATGCTTGGATTTATTCTTGTTTGTTTGTTTAGAGACCACTAATGAGTGAGTACATCCCCTGCTTGTCTTTCTGAGTTTGTGATACCTTGCTCAGGAGGATATTCTCCAAATCCATCCATTTGCCTGCAAATTTTGGGATATCATTTTTCCTTACTGCTGAGTAGTATTCCATTGTGTAGATGTACCACAGTTTGTTAATCCATTCTTCAGTTGAGGGACATCTAGGTTGTTTCCAGATTCTTGCTATTACAAATAATGCTGTTATGAACATAGTTGAGCTAATACCTTTGGAGTGTGAATGTGCATCTTTAGGCTATACACCCAGAAGTGGTATTGCTGGGGCCTTGGGGAGATTGATTCTCAGTTTTCTGAGAAACTGCCATAATGCATTCCAAAGTGGCTGAACAAGCTTACACTCCCACCAACAATGGAGGAGTGTTCCCCTTGCTCCGCATCCTCTCCAACATAGGCTGTCATCTGTGCCTTTTATCTTAGCCAATCTAACAGGTGTCAGGTGGTATCTCAAAGTTGTTTTGATTTGCATTTCTCTGATGGCTAAAGATGATGAGCACTTTTTCAGGTGCCTTTCAGCCTTTCGTAATCCTCTCCTGAGAATTCCCTTTTTAGATCTGAAACCCATTTTTTGATTGGGTTATTCAAGGTTTTGGGCTCTAGATTCTTGAACTTTTTATGTATCTTAGAGATCAGTCCTCTATCACATGTAGGGTTGGTGAAAATCTTTTCCCATTCTGTAGGCTGTCGTTTTGTCCTATTGACAGTGTCCTTGGCTTTACAGAAGCTTCCTAGCTTCAGGAGATCCCACTTACTGATTGTTGGTCTTAGTGTGTGTGCCACTGGTGTTATATTTAGGAAGTGGTTGCCTGTGCCAATTCGCAGAAGTGTATTTCTCACTTTTTTTTCCTATCAAGTTCAAAGTGGCTGGGTTTATGTTGAGGTCTTTGATCCACTTTGATTTGAGTTTTGTCCAGGGTGACAGGCTCAGATCTATTTGCATTTTTCTACACACTTCCATCCAGTTATGCAAACACCATTTGTTAAATATACTATCTTTTTTCCATTGAATGTTTTGGGCCTCTTTGTCAAAAATCAGGTGTTCATAGGTTTTTGGGTTAATGTCTGGATCCTCAATTCTATTCCATTGGTCCACAAGTCTGTTTTTATGCCAGTACCAGGCTGTAGCTCTATAGTATAGCTTGAAGTCAGGGATGGTGATACCTCCTGAGGTTCTTTTGTTGAGTAAAATTGTTTTGGCAATCCTGGCTTTCCTGTTATTCCAAATGAAATTGAGTATTGTTCTTTCAAGGTCCAAAAAATATTGTGTTGGGATTTTGATGGGCAGTTCATTGAATCTGTAGATTGCCTTTGGTAGAACTGCCATTTTTACTATGTTGATCCTACCATTCCAGGAACATGGAGAGCTTTCCATTTTCTGATATCCTCTTCAATTTCTTTCTTCAGTGATTTAAAATTTTTGTCAAATAGATCTGTTACTTCTTTGGTTATAGTTACTCCAAGGTAATTTAATACTATTTTTAGCTATTATGAAGGGTAATGTTTCCCTTATTTCTTTTTCAGCTCTATCTTTAGTGTATAGAAGGGCTACTGAATTCTTTGAGTTAATCTTGTATCTTGTTACATTGCTGAAGGTGTTTATCAGCTGAAGCAGTTCCTTGGAAGAATTTTGTGGGTCACTTATGTGCATGTCATCTGCATATAGAGATCGTTTCACTTCTTGTTTTCCAATTTGTGTCCCCTTAATCTCTTTTTGTTCCCTTATTGCTTTAGATAAAACTTCGAGAACTATATTGAATAGATAAGGGGAGAGAGGACATCCTTGTCTAGTTCCTGACTTTAGTGGGATTGCTTTGAATTTTTCTCCGTTAAGTTTGATGCTGGCTGTCAGCTTCTTGTAAATGGCCTTAATTATATTTAGGTATTCTCCCTTTATTCCTGATCTCTCCAGGGCTTTAATCATAAAGGAGTGTTGGATTTTGTTAAAGGCTTTTTCTGCATCTAAGGATATGATAATGTGGTTTTGTTCCTTTAGTTTGTTTATATGATGGATAACATTTACAGTTTTTCATATGTTTGACCAGACCTGCATTTCTGGGATGAAGCCTACAAGGTAGTGATGGATGATATCTTTTATACATTGTTGTACACGGTTTGCCAAAATTTTGTTGAGAATTTTCACATCAATATTCACGAGGGAAATTGGTCTGTAATTCTCCTTCTTTGTTGTGTCTTTGAGTGGCTTGGGTATTAGGGTGATTGTGGCCTCATAAAAGGAATTTGGCAATATTCCTTCAGTTTCTACTGTGTGAAATAGTTTGAGGAGTAATGGTAGTAATTCTTCTTTGAATGTCTGGTAGAATTCGGCACTGAAACCATCTGGGCCAGGTCTTTTATTTTTGGGGAGGTTTTTAATGACAGCTTCAATTTCCTTAAGAGTTATAGGCCTGTTTAGGTAATTAATCTGATCTTCATTTAATTTTGGAAGATGGTGCCTGTCCAGAAAGCTGTCCATTTCTTCCAGGTTTTCCATTTTTGTGGAATACAGATTTTCAAAATATGACCTGATAATTCTCTGTATTTCCTGGGGGTCTGTTGTT
>PVIH01024514.1:11397-22491 GCA_004025045.1 Sigmodon hispidus | reverse complement strand
AAAAATAAATGGTGATCAAAACATTAACCTGAGATATCCACCATCACCACAGCAGAGACTTGATCCCAGAGGTACTTGTATGGGAAGAATAAATGCTTCCCATTTTTCTAAATGATGTCTTTTCTTCTATTCTTCCTCAGGATCATTATCCCTGAAAACCTGTCAGAATGAGTAACCAGACTCCACTCACGCTCATGCAGCTGGCAAGAAAGAGGCTGCTGAGGGAGGAGGCCTTGATCATCTCCTCTCTGGAGAAGCTGCCCATGGAGCTGTTCCCAGGGATATTTGAGGAGGCCTTAAATGACGGACGTACAAACATCCTGAAGGCCATGGTGCCTGCCTGGCCATTCCCATGCCTTCGTGTAGGATGGCTGAAAAAAAACCTTTCTCTGGAGACTTTGAAAGCTCTGCTTGAAGGACTAGAATCACTGATTAAAGAGAAGCTTCATCCCAGGTAATCAGGACCCAGCTATGGGGGAGCAAGGCTATGTGGGTGCAGAGAAGGAACAACTAGGGACAGGGAGGATTGTCCGAAGGTGGATCAGAGGCTTCTTACAGCATCAGCATAGAGAATGGTAGAGGTTTAGGCCTTGTCTCAGCCATCTGGGCAAACAATGGCAAATGTGGAGGACACAAGATTAAACACAGCCATGGGGGAATAGACATTTTCCTTTTCAGTCCACAGTCACAAATGGAATGAAGCTGGAGATAATGGGCATGTGAGACCAGGATACAGAGATGACTCACTCAAATAGATCCATTTCCACTGAGCATGCACCCTGGGCTTGATCCTAGGCAAAGAGTAAAGCAAAACTTTGGAAGGGAAAGATGATATGAGATGTGGACTTGAAGTAAACTGTAAGATGTATCTTATCTTCTGTTTTATCAACAGGTCAAAACTCAGAGTGCTTGATTTGACCTATATGTACTGTGATTTATTGTGCATTAGAGCTGGATTTCATGATGGCTGCACCAAAGGAGCCATGAGGCAGAAGCAGCCATTGGAGATCTCTCCTAAATCTGACATGGACAAACCTTTTATGGTAGTAACTGATCTGGAATTCAGGAACACTGAGTTCAATGAATGTGACACATATTTGTTGCAGTGGGCCCAACAGCAAAAAGATTTCATTCATCTATGCTGTAGAAAGCTGCATATTTTGGATCCACCAGTCTTCACTGCCATAGAAATCTTCAAAATAGTACATCTAGACAGTGTCTTGCAGCTACAGATGAGTCAGTGGTGGCTTGAATCTATGGCACTATTTTTTCCTTCCCTGGCTCAGATGACAAGTCTTCATACCCTTGTGCTACAGGGAAATCATAAGGAGAGATTTACTGCTTCTCCAGAGCAGCAATGGATAAGAAAATTGTTTCCTCTGCTCTCCAAACTCCCCTGTCTCCAGAATCTCCATGTAAATGCTATCGACTTTTTAACAGGCTGCCTTGGAGAGTGGCTCAGGTACGGAAGGATAGATAGAGTCCTCCAGAACATAGAAATCATATCTTTTCTTTACAGGTCAGTGGATCCTTGATGCTCTGACTGCTATGAGCCTACAAGTGGCAGAGACATAGCAAGTGAGCTCTATGCTCAGACATGTATGAACAGGCATTAGCAAGCCTCTAAGTTCTCATGTGGGAAAGGTTGTTTAGAATCTAAAATGGGGATGAGTAGATGGGAAATAAGTGATACTGGGTTTGGAGTTGGGGGAAGGGAACATGGCTGTGGTAGGGAACAAACATACCAGAGAATTCTTAGGGACTCTGCTAGGATGAAGCTGAATCCATCATATAGACAGGCTAAATTCATGTCAAGCTTCATCTGCCTTTTTTTTATTCCCAGAAATTCTTCAATACCATTGGCATAACTAATCTCTGAATCTCTCTCTAGGTACATGAAGACCCCCTTGGAGAACCTGTCAATCACTGAATGTCAGCTCTCAAACTCAGACTTAGATTCCCTGAGCCAGTACCTGAACATCTGTGAGCTTAGATATCTGAACCTGAGTGGTACAGTGCTGTCTGATTTATGCCCTAAGCTTCTTGGGGTTCTCATTGAGAAAATCACAAGTACCCTGCAAAAACTGGAATTGGAGGAATGTGAGATGGAGGACGCTCATTTCAATGCCATCTTGCCTGCTCTGAGTCAATGCTCCCAGCTTACCAACGTCAATTTCTATGACAATAACATCTCTCTGTGTGTCCTGAAGAACCTTCTACATCACACATCCAAGCTGAGCAATCTCAAGGATGAGCAGTACCCTGCCCCTCTGGAATGCTATGAGGAATCAATAATACTTAGAGACAAATTTCAGCAGCTATGTTCAGAGTTGCTAGATATACTCAGGGCCCAAAGGCAGCCCAAGAGTATCTCTTTTTGTACAAGAGTCTGTTTGGTCTGTTTTCACTTTTGTTTCTATGATGGAGAGGCCAGATTTTGTCTTTGTGAGCAGGTAGAATAAGGTTGTTTCTGCTACTGATACCTGAAGCATAGTTTGGGTAACATATATATGCTGTGGACTTCCTTGATTGCATATAATAAATGTACTGACTTTATTAGGTATCATTTTCTGTCCCCATAAGAGAACGCAGCCCAGTCATTCCCACAATTTCAATTCCATTTCCTTCCCCATCATGCTAATCATGTCACACTTAAAGCTGTACAGGCAATTGCACCTTAAGGGCAGATCTCATATTGAAGGGATCTAGAGTACATAGCTTCACAGTATTCATTATATTGGAAAGACAGTGGTGTATAATGGGTTCAGATAAAAGGGAATGAGGTTGACATGCAAAACAATGGAATGAGGGGACTTGTATAATACTGGTAGAGTGAAAACAAAATTTATGCATTTCTAAGTGATAATTTGGCACCAGAAAGACAAATATAAACTTGTAAATATTGTCTTGGTAGCTGTAAAGTTATAGTTGGACTCTGGCAACTGGTGTGCTTCACAGTTAGTGATTGTTGGGGACACAAAACAGAGGTCCTTTTCTCACATAACATACCAGGAATTTGATTCACGCTTGGGGTGTCTCCTCAATGGAGGTAAAAGTCAATACCTGCATTTTATCTAGAAAACCCAATGTGAAGATTGTTAAGGTCCTTGTGGTCCACTTCTCACCCAGTCAACTCCATAGACCTGCCTCCAGGATCTTTCCAACTGCAAATTTCTTTGTCCACAATAAAAAGGATAAAATTTGTATGGGAAAGCTGAAAATCCTTCTTCTTATGCTCTACCCAGCTCTCTCAACTTTCTCTATTTTCTAATTAACATGTAGATTATGGTTTTTAATTTTTATTTTTATAGAATAAAGCCTTATTTTTAATCCATGTATCTCCTTGTTCATACTACTTTCCCATTTCCAACCCCACCTGTCAGTCTCTCTTCTCTCCATCCCCCCATCTCTTCCCAAGAAAAGGCAAGAGATCCCAAAGTGGATTATTTCAGCATCTACTCCAGGCGATTTCCTCATCCTAATATCAAGACTGAGTTAGATATTCCTCTGGAGGGAATGGGCGCTAAGGTGTCAGTCTCAGGTGCTTCAGATCCCAAGCTGTTCAATGGCTCTGGTTTGCAGCTTGGGTGATCTTTACTTTTTGTTTAAAGTCAACTAAGAGTAAGTACAACCCCTACTTATCTTTCTGGATATGTGATACCCTCCTAAGGAGGATATTCCCCAAAAACATCCATTTGCTTTCAAATTTTAGATATCATTTTTTTCTTACTGCTGAGTAGTACTCCATTGTGTAGATGTAGCACACTCTGTTCATCCATTCTTCAGTTGAGGGGCATCTAGGTTGTTTCCAGGTTCTTGCTATTATGAATAATGCTGCTATGAACATAGATGAGATAATGCCTTTGGAGTAAGAATGTGCATCTTTAAGGTATATGCCCAGTATGATATTGCTGGATCCTTGGTGAGAATGAGTGCCAGTTTTCTGAGAAACCACCATACTGCATTCCAGAGTGGCTGAACAAGCTTACACTCCCCCCAACAATGGAGGAGTGTTCCCCTTGCTCTGCAACCTCTCCAGCATAGGCTGTCATCTGTGTCTTTTATCTTAGCCAATCTGACAGGTGGTATCAAGCTTTGATTTGCATTTCTCTGATGGCTAAAGATGAGCACTTTTTCAAGTGCTTTTCATCCATTTGCAATTCTGCTGAGAATTACCTTTTTAGTTCTGAACCCCATTTTTGATTGGGTTATTAAAGATGCTAGGCTCTAGATTCTTGAGTTCTTTACAAATTTTAGAGATCAATCTTCTATCACTTGTAGGGTAGGTGAAAATCTTTTCCCATTCTGTAGGCTGTCGTTTTGTCCTATTGACAGTGCCCTTGGCTTTACAGAAGCTTCTCAGTTTCAGGAGATCCCATGTACTGCTGGTGTTATATTTAGGAAGTGGTCCCCTTGCCAATTCATAGAAGTGAATTTCCAGCTTTCTTTTCTATCCAGTTCAGAGTGGCTGGGTTTATGTTGAGGTCTTTGATCCACTTGGATTTGAGTTTTGTGCAGGGTGACAGGCTTGGATCTATTTGCATTTTCTACACACTACCATCCAGATATGACAACATCATTTGTTAAATATACTATCCTTTATCCATTGAATATTTTGGGCCTGTTTGTCGAAGATCAGGTGTTCATAGGTTTCTGGGTTAATGTCTGGATCCTCAATCCTATTCCATTGATCCACAAGTTTGTTTTTATGCCAGTACCAGGCTGTTTTTATTACTGTAGCTCTATAGTATAACTTGAAGTCAGGGATGGTGATGCCTCCTGAGGTTCTTTTGTTGAGCTAAATTGTTTTGGCAATCCTGGATTTCTTGTTATTCCAAATGAAATTGAGTATTGTTCTTTCAAGGTCTGTAAAATATTGTGTTAGGATTTTGATGGGCAGTGCATTGAATCTGTAGATTGCTTTTGGTAGAATTGCCATTTTTACTATGTTGATCCTACAATCCAGGAACATGGGAGAGCTTTCCATTTTCTGATATCCTCTTGAATTTCTTTCTTCAGTGATTTAAAATTTTTGTCAAATAGATCTGTTTCTTCTTTGGTTATAGTTACTCCAAGGTATCTAATGCTATTTGCAGCTGTTATAAAGGGTGATATTTCCCTTACTTCATTTCAGCCCTTTTATCTTTAGTGTATAGAAGGGCTACTGATTTCTTTGAGATAATCTTGTGGGGCTGGAGAGATGGCTCAGAGGTTAAGAGATAATCTTGTATCCTGCTACATTGCTGAAGGTGTTTAATCAGCTCTGGAAGTTCCTTGTTAGAATTTTGTGGGTCACTTATGTATACAATCATATCATCTGCAAACAGAGATAGTTTCACTTTCCACATTTTATCTCCTTAATCTGCTTTCGTTCTCTTATTCCTTTAGCTAAAACTTCAAGAACTAAATTGAACTGTAGGATCCTTAAGAAAGACCCAAATGTGAAGATTTTAAAGACTTTGCTTGATAAAATAGATGTGCTTATTACATATAAGGTTTGTTCCAAGTAATCAGGACACAGCTAGGGTAGAGAAACACCCTGTAGGTGCAGAGAAATAACAACTTGGGACAGGAAGCATTTGTCCAAACAGGAATTAGAGGCTTCCTAAAGCATCAGTTTAGAGGATTGTAAAGGCTAGGATCTAGACTCAGCAATCTCAAAAAATAATGGCAAATGTAAAAGACAAAAAAGATTAGACACAGCCCATAAAGAATACCCCAAAGGACTACATGAAAATCAAAGGTATAGTTAGAATGAGGCTAGGACGAAGAAAATGGAATGGAAGACTGTAAAACAGAGATGATGATACCACCGTGGGAAAGTTCCCTTTTTACTTAGCATGAGAGTCTGGGCTTGATTATAGACAGATTTGAAAGAGACAACTAAAGTGTGAGATGTGGATTAGAATTTGACCTCAAAACGTTTCTTATTTGCTGAGAATTCTACATATTTCCTCCAAAAAAGAAAGAATGTCACAGTACTGTATTTGATTAATGTGGACCATGACTTGTGGAGTGTATATTGCTAGAATCTGTGAATGTGACTGCTCATATTGAGTCATAAGACAGAAACAGCTACTACAGGCATCTCTTGATCTGAGGTGAAGAAATATTTGAAGGTGATAACTGACCTGAAATTTGTATAGGGCTATCTTGGTGAATGTGGCATATATTTTTTTGCAGTGGGCACAGTAGAGAATAGGTTTCATTCACCTATGATGTATGAAGTTTCAGATTTCAAAATCATGTCCTAACTGTCATAGATATCTTCAAATCTGTAGATTTACACTATATACAGAAGGTTCAGCTGAGATATTTGTAGGTAAAAGACATGGTTCTTTTGGATCTTTCCTGGGGCAGATGAAAAGTCTTCATACACTCATGATAAAGGACATCACAAATACCATCAGTGTGACTGATTCTGAAGAGCTGGAATAAGAGTTTAAAAGGACATTGTGTTCTGCATTCCCCAAATGCAACTGTCTGACCATCTCTAAGTAAATAATATCTACATTTAAGTTGTCTGCCTGACAGAGTGGCTCAGGTAAGGGAGGATAAAGAGGGCCCATTAGACTATATAAAATCCACCTTTTCCTTTTATCTTAGTAGGCCCTGATGATTCGGCCACTGTAAACCTTGCATGTATGTAGTAGGACAGGCCCATAGGGCATGCACATAATGTACTTCCTTGTGAGCCAGTCTGGAGTCTGCCTGAGGACCTAGCAACAGCTGCTGTCCAACATTCCTAATTGCTCAGAATATTCCTAGCAACATGCACTGCCTGGAGTTCCTGACCATTGGGAATCTGCCTAGCAACAGATGCTTTCAGTTCTCCTGATTGTGCCCAGCCAATGAGGTACAGCCATGCAATATCACAGGATAATTAAAATAATTAAATAATAATTTAAATGGATAATGAAATTATGATTTAATTAAATATTTAAATTTAAATAGTAGATAATTTAATTTAATAATAATAAAAATAGAGACAAGGACAGAGGGCTTTGAAACTCTGTCCTCATCCAGAATGGAGTTAAAGAAGGCCCTAAGCCCTGCCCTGCTGGGTCCTGTCTCCAGGGCTAACTGCATCATCAGACAACAAGAGGGCTTTGAAACTCCATCTCCATCCAGAGCAAAGTCAAAGATGAGAGGTTCCCAGCCCCTGGGCCACAGTCCCGAGAATTCCTCTCTGAGACTGGGCTAACACCCAAGGGTCTGATCACAGCAGAAGGCTCTAGGCCCTTCCCGGCTGGGCCCCATCTCCAGGGTAAACTGAGTCATGAGACAAGGACTGAGGGATTTGGAAACACAGTCCCCTGTCCATAGCAGAGTCAAAGATCGAACAGACCCCTTGCTCAGAGCAGAGAGGAGACACACAAGCCCTCTAGCCACAACTGACTATGAGCTGACTAATTGTGAACCACTGAAGCCATGGGCAGACACCAGTGCAAGGAACAACAAGGCAACACCAAAAGAAACTGATAATTCTACAACTACAAGAACTGAACAGAGCAATGAAGAGCAAACATGAGGAAAAGGTAGAAATAGAAATCCTGAAGAAAACAACTGAAACTACAGACACAAGCATAACCAACAGAATCCAAGAGATGGAAGAGAGAATCTCTGTAATGGAAGACTCAATCGCGGAAATAGATACATCAGACAAAGAAAACACTAAAACCAAAAAAGCCATAGCACAAAACATTCAGGAAATTTAGGACACCATGAAAAGACCTAACCTAAGAATAATAGAGAGGAAGGAGAATAATTCCAGCTCAAAGGCACAGATAATGTATTCAATAAAATCATGGAAGAAAACTTTCTCAACTTCTTTGGAGATACCTATAAAGATACAAGAAGCTTACAGAACACCAAATAGATTTGACCCCCAAAAAAGTCTGCTTGCCACATAATAATCAGGCCACAAAACCTACAGAACAAAGAAAAAATTTTAAGAACCGGAAAAGAAAAGGGCCAACTTACCTATGAAGGCAGACCCATCAAAATAACACCTGACTATTCAATGGAAACAATGAAAGCAAGAAAGTCTTGGGCAGAAGCTATACAGACAATGAAACAGCAAGGCTGCCAACCTAGACTACTGTACCCGGCAAAACTATCAATCACCATAGATGGAGTAAACAAGGTATTTCATGACAAAGTCAGATTTAAACTATACCTATCTACCAATCCGGCCCTCCAGAAAGCATTAGAGGGAAAACTTCAACCTGAGGATCCCAGATACATTTATGTAACCATAAACAATCAATAACCCCACAGAATAAAAACCCAGAGAAAGGAAATACACAACCCATCCCCAAAAATAACAGGAAATATCAATCAGTGGTCACTAATATCCCTTAGTATCAATGGGCTCAATTCACCTATAAAAAGTCACACACTAACATGATGGATATAAAAACAGAAGCCATCCTTTTGCTGCATACAAGAAACACACCTCATCCTTAAAGACAGACAGAGTAAAGGGTTGGAAAAATATTTTCCATGTAAATGGTCCTAAGAAACAAGAAGAAGTTGCCATCCTAATGTAAAACAAAGTAGACTTCAAACTAAAATTACTTAAAAGAGACCAGGATGGACATTACTTATTCATCTCAGAAAAAATTGGTCAAGATGAGATTTCAATTCTCAATATGTATGCCCCTAATATAAGGGCACCTACCTATATAAAAGAAACAATACTAAAGATCAAAACCGACATTAACTATCACACCCTACTAGTGGGAAGCCTCAATACCACACTTTCACCTTTGGATAGGTCAACCAGACAGAGACTCAACAGAGAAATAAGAAGTCTAACACAGGTTATGATGCAAATGGATTTAAAAGATATTTACAGAAGCTTCCACCTAAATGCAAATGAATATACATATTTCTCAGCACCACATGGAACTTTCTCTAAAATTGACCACGTAATTGGTCACAAAGCAAATATCAATAGATACAAAAAGTGGAAATAGTCCCTTGTAACATATCAGACCACAATGGCCTAAAGTTAGAGTTCAACAACATAAAAAAATCACAGAAAGCCTACCAACTCATGGAAACTAAATATCACTCAACTGAACCACCTCTGTGTCAAGGAAGAAATTAAAAAAGAAATCAAAGACTTCCTAGAATTTAACAAAAATGAATCCACAATGTACCCAAACTTGTGGGACACAATGAAGGCAGTCTTGATTGAAAAATTCATAGCACTAGATGCCTATATGAAAAACATAGAGAAATTCCACACTAGAGAACTAACAGCACAGCTGAAAGACTTAGAACAATTAGAAGCAAACTCACTTAGAAGGAGTAGATGGCAGGAAATAATGAAACTTAGAGCTGAAATCAATACAATTGAAACAAAAAGAACAATACAAAGAATCAATGAATCCAAGTGTTGGTTCTTTGAGAAAGACAAAAAGATAGATAACCCTCTATACAAACTAACCAAAAAGCAGAGAGAGAATATCCAAATCAACAATATCAAAAATAAAAAGGGGGACATAACAACAGACCCCCAGGAAATCCAGAGAATTATCAGGTCATACTTTGAAAATCTATACTCCACAAAAATGGAAAGCCTAGAAGAAATGGACAGCTTTCTTAACAGGTACTACTTATGAAAACTAAATCAAAATCAGATTAAATGCATAAACAGACCTATAACCCTAAAAAAATTTGAAGCTGTCATTAAAAGCCTCCCAAGTAAAAAAGCCCAGGTCCAGACGGTTTCAGTGCAGAAATCTACCAGACATTCGAAGAAGAATTACTACTGTTACTCCTCAAACTATTTTACATGCTAGAAATTGAAGAAATACTGCCAAACTGTTTTTATAAGGCCACAATTACCCTAATACCCAAGCCAATCAAAGGTGAAACAAAGAAGGAGAATTACAGACCAATTTCCCTCATGAATATTGATACTAAAATTCTCAACAAAATGCTGGCAAACCTTATACAATAACATATAAAAAATATTATCCACCATGATCAAGTAGGCTTTATCCCAGAAATGCAGGGATGGTTCAACATACAAAAAACTGTAAATGTCACACATCAGATAAACAGACAGAAGGAAAAAATGCATGATCATATACTTAGATGCTGAAAAAGCCTTTGACAAAATCCAACACTACTTTGTGATAAAAGTCCTGAAGAGATCGAGAAAACAGGAAAAATATGTAAATATAATAAATGCGATTTACAAGAAAATGACAGCCAACATCAAACTTAATGCAGAAAAACTCAAAACAATCCCACTAAAATCAGGAACTAGACAATGATATTCTCTCTCCCCTTATCTATTCAACATAGTTCTCAAAGTTTTAGGTAGAGCAATAAGAGCACTAAAGAAAATTAAGGGGATACAAATTGGAAAAAAAACAAGTCAAACTATCTATATTTGCAGATGATATGATTGTATGCATAAGTGATCCACAAAGTTCTACTAGGAAACTTCTACAGCTGATAAACACCTTCAGCAATGTACCAGGATACAAGATTAACTCAAAGAAATCAGAAATAAAGAGAATTATAAGGTCATACTTTGAAAATCTATATCACAAAAATGGAAAACCTAGAAGAAATGGACAGCTTTTTGGACAGGAACCATTTAACAAAATTAAATCAAGATCAGATTGAAGACCTAAACAGACCTATAACACCAAAGGAAATTAAAGCTGTCATTAAAAGTCTCCCAAATAGAGGAAGTGGAGCAAGGGGAACACTCCTCCATTGTTGCTGGGAGTGTAAGCTTGTTCAGCCACTTTGGAATGCAATATGGCAGTTTCTCAGAAAATTGAGAATCAATCTCCCCAAGGATCCAGCAATACCACTTCTGGGTGTATACCCTAAAGAGGCACATTCACACTCCAAAGACATTAGCCCAACTATGTTCATAGCAGCATTATTTGTAATAGCAAGAACCTGGAAACAACCTAGATGTCCCTCAACTGAAGAATGGATTAACAAACTGTGGTACATCTACACAATGGAATACTACTCAGCAGTAAGAAAAAATGATATCCTAAAATTCGCAGGCAAATGGATGGATTTGGAGAATATCCTCCTGAGCGAGGTATCACA
>PVIH01024514.1:0-11297 GCA_004025045.1 Sigmodon hispidus | reverse complement strand
TGCAATCCACAACCACTGAACAGCTTGGTTTCAGAAACACCCTGGACTGACCCTTCCGACCCCACTCCAACTATAGAAACACCTGACTCACTCTTGAGGGAGGGGAGACAAAACTGGATTTGACCAGGAGTGGAGACTGATCCAAGCATTATTGGGTCAGTGGGACCATAGGACTGTCTGCTCCCTGCCCAGGGAGGGGATGGGGAGTTGCGGAGAAGAAAAATGACCTGATGTGGCAGGAGGGGGAAGGGACCTTGAATAAGGATATACAGGGATGGAAAAAAAAATTCAGAGGGAAAGCTGAACACAAAGTAAATATATGTGTAGCAATCTTATTTGCATTATCACCCTTGATAAGTCATGCTTATGATTTTTATCTTCTTTATAGTTATTGTTAACTTTTCAGGATTTTAAATTCATTTTACTGGGTTTTTTTTGATAAATACAAAATAAATAAAGAAGAAAGAAAAAACATTAAATACCTTGGAGTAACTATAACCAAAGAAGTAACAGATCTGTTTCACAAAAACATTAAATCACTAAAGAAAGAAATTGAAGCAGAAATCAGAAAATGGAAAAAAATCTCCCATGCTTCTGGATAGGTAGGATCAATTTAGTAAAAATGGCACAAAACTCAAATCTAAGTTGATCAAAGACCTCAACATGAAACCATCCATGCTAAACTTGATAGAAAAGAATGTGGGAAATACCCTCCAACACATTAGCACAGGTAGCTACTTCCTAAATATAGTACCAGTAGCACAGGTCCTAAGAGCAACAATCAATAATTGGGATCTCCTGAAACTCAGAAGTTTCTGTGAGACAAAGAACATAATCATTAAAGCAAAACGACAGCCTACAGAATGAGAAAATATTTTTACCAATCCTACAAGTGACAGAGGACTAATCTCTAAAATATATAGAGAACTCAAGAAACTAGAGCCCAAAACCTTGAATAAAAAAAAAATAAAGGAAAAAAAGTCTCCCAAATAAAAAAGCCCACACCCAGATCATTTCAGTGCAGAATTCTACAAGACATTCAAAGAAGAGCTAATACTAATACTCCTCAAACTGTTCCATACAGTAGAAATTGAAGAAATATTGCCAAACTCTTTTTATGAGGCCACAATAACCATGATACCCAAATCACTCAAAGACACAACAAAGAGAATTACACACCAATCTCCCTCATGAGCATTCATGCAAATTCTCAACAAAATTCTGGCAAACTGATTCCAACAACATATAAAAATAGTCAGTCACTTCAGTCATCAGTTCTTTTAGTTTCATACCCTCTCTTAGGATCTTCCCATTTACAAAAAAGTGCTTTCATGCTATTCAATTATATACTGGGGCATAATTAAACATCCTGTGGCCAACCCCTTCTTAAACAAAATGAGGCCTTCATCCATCACACCCCCGCCAGAGGCCATCAATGCAGAAGTGAAGCACTGTGTCATTTAACTATGTCCTAGCCTTGAACTCTTGTATACAATGACATCTTTTTTTTAAGTCTGCTAATGAGTGAGTACATCCCTCGCTTCTCTTTCTGGGTTTGTGATACCTCGCTCAGGAGGCTATTCTCCAAATTCATCCATTTGTCTATGAATTTTTTATTTTTCTTACTTCTGAGTTTTATGAGGTGTAGGATATAAAATGACCAAGTAATAAAAAAGAAAAAAGAAATACTATGATTAACATCAGGGTTTCACTGGCTTTGTATCATTTAAAGGCTTTGCTTATTTATTAAGTTTTATGGAATTATATGATATGTATTTGTTTTAGTTCTTTTAAGTTACAGTAGAATTCTATAGTAAGTCTCTATTTTCTTGTGTTTGTTTTTGTTATTGTTTTTTATTTTTAGTATGGAGGATTTATTAGTGTTTCAACCAGGCTACAAAGTATGCATTTGTTAAAATGATTCATTGAATTTAGGTTTAATTTTGATATCTAAAAACTCAAGTTTTTCAGATTCTTCAATTTATTGAAACAAATTTGTAATGCATGTCTGTATGATTTTCTGAAATTTCATTCTTATCTGTTATAATGTTTGCCTTTCAAATCCTAGTTTTATTGAAGTAGGTTTTCTCTTTTTTGTTTAATTTTGTAAGAATTTGCCAGTTGTGTTTTATTCTTAAAAAGTTAATTAATTAAGTAAGTAAGTAAGTAAGTAACTTTAAAAAGTCATTCACCACGCTGAATTAGGCTTCATCCCAGAAATGCAAGGATGGTTCAACATACAGAAAACTATAAAGTCATCTATCATATAAACAAATTGAAGGAAAAAAACACATGTCCATCTCTTTTGCTGAAAAAGACTTTGACAAACTCCAATGCTTCTTTATGATAAAAGTCCTGGAGAGATCAGGAATACAGGGAAAATATCTCAGTATAATAAAGGCGATTTACACAAAGCCGATAGCCAACATCAAACTAAATGGAGAAAAACACAAAGCAATCCACTATAATCAGAAACAGACAAGGCTGTCTCCTCTACCCTTATCTATTCAATGTTTTATCAAAGTTTTAGCTAAAGCAATATGATAACAAAAGGAGATTAAGGGGATACAAATTGGAAAAGAACAAGTCAAACTCTCTCTATTTGCAGATGATATGATTATATACATAAGTGACCCACAAAATTCTACCAGGGAACTTCTACAGCTGGTAAACACCTTCAGCAATGTATCAAGATACAAGATCAACTCAAAGAATCAGTATCCCTTCTATACACTAAAGATAAAATGGCTGGAAAAAAATAAGGGAAACATCACCCTTTATAAAAACTGCAAATAGCATTAAATACCTCAGTATAACTATATCCAAAGAAGTAATAGATCTATTTGACAAAAACTTTAAATCTCTGAAGAAAGAAATTAAAGAGGATATCTGAAAATGGAAAGATCTCCCTATGTTCCTGGATAGGTAGGATCAATATAGTGAAAATGGCGATCTTACCAAAAGCAGTCTACAGATTCATTGCACTTCCCATCAAAATCCCAACACAATTTTTTATAGACCTTAAATACAATACTCAATTTGATTTGGAATAACAGGAAATCCAGGATTGCCAAAACAATTTAGCTCAACAAAAGAACCTCAGGAAGCATCACCATATCCAACTTTAAATTATACTATAGAGCTACAATAATAAGAACAGCTTTGTACTGGCATAAAAACAGACTTGTGGATCAATGGAATCAAATTAAAGACCCCTATAGCAACCTACACACCTATGAACACCTGATTTTTGACAAAGAAGTAAAAAATAATCAATGGAAAAAAGATAGTATCTTCAACAAATTGTATTGGCATACATGGATGGCAGTTTGTAGAAAAATGCAAATTGATCCAACCTATCACACCGCACAAGACTCAAATGAAAGTGGATCAAAGACCTCAACATAAAAACTTGTACATAAAACTTGATAGAAAAGAAAGTGGGACATACCCTCTGATAGATTGGAACAGGTGACCACTTCCTAAATATAACACCAGTGGCACAGACACTAAGAACAACAATCAATAAGTGATATCTCCTGAAACTGAGAAGAGTCTGCTAGGCAAAGGACACAGTCATTAAAACAAAATGACAGCCTACAGAATGGGAAAAGATTTTCACCAACCCCTACAAGTGACAGGGAACTGATCTCTGAAATATAAAGAGAATTCAATAAACTAGAACCCAAATCTTTAATAACCCAACTAAAAAACGGGGTTCAGAATTAAAAAGGGAATTCTCAGCAGAATTAAAAATGGCTGGAAAACACTTGAAAAATTGTTCAACATCTTTACCCATTAGAGAAATGCAAATCAAAGCAACTTTGAGATACCACCTTACACCTGTCAGAATGACTAAGATCAAAATCACAAATGACAGCATATGTTGGAGAAGATGCGGAGCAAGGGGAACACTCCTCCATTGTTGGTGGGAGTATAAATTTATTTTGCTACTCTGGAATGCAGTATGGAGGTTTCTCAGAAAACTGGGAATTACTCTCTCCAAGGATCCAGCAATACAACTATTGGGTATATGCCCTCAAGATGCGCATTCGCATCTGAAAAGCATTAGCTCAACTATGTTCATAGCAACATTATTTTTTTTTCTAAATGTATATCTTTTTTTTAAAAAAAAGACACTTATTTATTTATTTATTTATTTATTTATTTATTTAATTTTTTGCCTTGGAGTTTGCCTGGAACTGAAACTACAGACAGTTGTGAGCTGCCATGTGGGTGCTGGGAATCGAACCCGGGTCCTCTGAAAGACCAAAAGGTGCTCTTAATCACTGAGCCATCTCTCCAGCCCCACAACATTATTTTTAACAGCAATAACCTGGAAGCAACCTAGATGCTCCTCAACTGAAGAATGGATTAGCAAACTGTGGTGCATCTACACAATGGAGTACTAATCAGCAGTAAGAAAAAAAAGATATCCTAAAATTTGCAGGCAAATGGATGGATTTGGAGAATATCCTCCTGAGCAAGGTATCTCAAACCCAGAAAGATAAGCAGGTGATGTACTCACTCATTAGTGAACTCTAAACAAAAAAAGCAAAAAGCAAAGCATGCCCAAGCAGCAAACCACAACCCCTGAAACACCTTGGAGTGGCACCTTGGATCCCACTCCCTCAAAAGGAACATCTGACTCAGTCTTGATGTTGAGGTGAGGAAACTGGATCTGCCAGGAGTGGATGCTGAACTGAGCAATATTGGGTCCTTGGGACCTTCTGCCCATGCTGGGTAGGAGATGAGGAGATGTGTAGAGGAGAGAGTGACTGGAGGGGGTGGGAGGGGGAAGGGATTTTGAATAAGGATATACACGGATAGAAAATGTGACTTTATTCATAATAAAAAAAGAAAGGGGAAAAAAAGACCAAATAAAAGGCATCCCCTGCAAACAAAAACAAACAAAACAGAATTTATACTTCCCCAGAGAGACACTCATTTTTATTTCTTATCATCCTCTAGTCATCAATACAGAATGGACTCCTTTTCCATGCCTATGGGACTCAGTTTTATTTCTTATCATCCTTTATTCATCAATACAGATTGGACTCTTTTTCCATGCCTATGGGAAGAGGTAAAGACTCCTTCATCCTTAGCTGCCTGAGCCACAGGCAATGCTGCTCAGCTAGAAGACCTCTTGAAGTTGGATTTTTATAGGTGGAAATAACAATTGCAATATATCATATAAGGATTAATGTTTATTAAGGGGTTATATAAACACTCACTGATACAAATGGAACCTTAAGACAATTCTCAGAGAGTTAAAATGTCTTACATTGGATGGTTCCATCCTCTCACAGAGAAAGCAGGAACAAACAGGAAGAGGTCTGGGTTCCTGGATCTCAGATGATTCTGACCATGCCCCATCAAGATACAGATTCTCTAAGGTCACTAGTGCTTCCTTGGGTAATATCTGAATCCCACTACATCACCCCCTTTTGTCTAAGAAAGTTCTAAACTAAGTATAAGACTATATACTATAGAAATCATCATAAGGTAATTTCTGGGGAGGGAAAGGCACTAGCATAAGCAAGGTCACACTACAACTAACAAACAACAAATACATGGTACATCTTAAATGTCTATAATATTGGTAAGAGGCAATGAACAGGGATTACTTCAAGGCTGTTTTATCTTGAATAATAAAAATCTAATACCCGAATGCTCCCTGCTGAGATATGAGATGATAGATAGTACTCTAGTCTTCAACACCATCAAGACCTAGAGGGAAAATATATTACCTGAAGGTTGGAAGCATAAGAGAGTAGCTTCCAAGATTTAGGAGAGGACAGGGACAGTCACCCACCTGAGCAGTCACCCATGGCTTCTCTGTAAAGTTAGAGCTTCCACTTTTTTGACTGCAGGCCTAGGCTATCTGACATATTTATTTAGAACCAATAGATTCTAAATTTGGAGAAACCATCTTATCCTGTTCAGGCAGGCTTCTGCAGTCTCTATCCTTCATCCTGCTCATCCAGATTGGATGATGTGCATGCTGACAGCAGTCAGGGCAAGAGCAGTTCTTTGTCCATCAGGCCATTGTCCACCAAAGAAGACAAACTCTTTGGGAGATGTCCTTGATGCCCAACACCATCTCAGGAAAGGAACAGTGATGCCAGGAGTTGTTGTGCCTTTCATGGTCAAATTCTGAATAGCAAAACATTAAATGCCATATGCTCTAGGTCTAAGAAATGGTTAAAGATTCTTGTCTACCTGATATATTCTAGGATATATCTGGGAAACTTAAACAGCATGACTATTACATGGCAAACCTAAGTAACAGTGATCTGCAATTCTAATTATCCTAAAGTCTGAGGCTTACTTGTAAAAATAGGCAATCTATAAATGAGTGTACAGTTTCTGAATAATGACTTCAGGTATGATGATCATATGAATATTAACCAGGGTACACATATCATGCAAAGTGACAACAGAATTTTAAATTTATATCATTATGCAAAAATCTAAACAGACGTAAACAAAACATCTCATATACATTATGACTAATGTAATTATACATTATGACTAGCATAAATATACAGAGGTAGAAGTTGCATGGTAGGAATGACAATAATATGCTTAATATGCTTTATTGTGCAACATATTTTAAGTAGAAATAGAAACATGTGCAAAATATGGCAATTATGGATTCCATTTTGTATCGATATACAAGTTATTTTAGACATATAAAACAATTTCAGATTTAAATTTGTCTCAAACATATAAAATGATTTCATATTTGTATCAATATACAAGCATTCATATCATTGCAATTTGTCTTTGGCTTATATTTGTCTAATAATTGTTTGCAAGTAGATATAATAATCTACCTATGTCTATAATACTGTTCTATTTGCAACCCAATTTTAATTTCTAATTACCCTATCAAAATGATAATCATTCATAACCCTCAGAGGGCAAAACTTATCGAAGAAGGGATGTAGTTCTTCATAAAGTTGTTTTCTGCTGCCTTGTGAGTGATGGCATCTCTGTGGGGTCCTGTAAAAATTAAAACAATGGTTAGGTCTCAATGGACTGACTATAAACATCTATAACCATTCTCAGAGTACTGGGTAAGTCCATCTAGAAATCTTGTTAAAGATATGACATGAAGCTCTCTTGCAACTGTCCTACGGGTCTATATTTCAAAGGTAATCATTGAGTGGTGTAGATCAGGTTCTTCTTTTTCCATTTCTGTCTCTCTGTCTCTGTCTCTTTTCTTTCTGTTTTTGATAGAATTGTTGTGGTGGGGGCCCCATCTTTCTGGATGCTTTAGAGCATACTGATAGGAGAAATTGTTGTTTATAGTGGAAAACCTAAGTAGTATTAATATCAAGTGAAGATTTTAAGTCTTCAGGAGAAAATTGTATGCAGATAAGATTTTTAGGTTAAAAAGAAGGAAATACACAGAAAAGTAAAATTAAGGATAAAAGTACAATATTGGTTCCTATATATTCTGACTACATTCTGTCCCATGCCAGGTGCCTTTTCTGATATGAGACAGAATCTTTCAAATTTTCTTTACCAATGTCCTCCTTGGGTTAAGCCACTTACTCCAACTCCAAAGCCAGCTTTATTTATAATCAAACCAGGATCACATTTTTTTTACCTTTTTTTTAATATTTTTACAATATTAAAATTTACAATTTTTACAATAAAAATTTACAATTTTTTAGATACAGATGTAAAGCAGTGAGAACTGAGAAATTTCCCAATAGCTCATATTGGCACCAATTGTTCTCATGTTCCTTTGTTTGTTTGTTTGTTTTTCTTTTTTCTGATAGAATCGTTTTAGTGCGGGGGCCATCTTCTTCCCGGATGCTTTGGAGAGTGCTGGTGGAAGAAATTGTTGTTTACAGTGGAAAACCTAAGTAGTATTTATAATCAAATCAAAACCACAGTTCTTTTTTTCTTTTTAAAGAGATATAACTGTAAAGCAGTAAGAATTAAGAAATTACCCAGGACTGCCTATTGGTACCACTTGGCCTCGTATTCCTTTGTTTGTAATCCTTTCATAATTTATCTCCCTTCAGCATTAGGTGTCTAAGCGTCCAGCATCCTTTTAATTTCTTGAAGATGATTGTATCCATTCTTCTGTAAAGACAAACCTTGTTAAATGAGTTTTCCTTACCATGTCTCCAATTGTCATATAGGTTTTTGAGCCATTACTCCTCATCCTCAGGAGAAGTCCCCTTTTCAAATCAGATGTTTATCAATTTTGTTGATACCCATATTTTGTTCTCCTGTGAAAACAAATGCAAAACTCCTTTCCCACTAAAGTACTTATCTGGGCTTTTATTCTGAGGTCAGCACATCCTTAAGTAGATAGGTTAGTTTATTTCAGAAGTTTTTTTTTTTTTTTTAATTATCCAATGTCTCTCTGTGGTTCCTTTCTCATCAGCACTAAGAAAATTCAAGGCCAGTAAAGCATTATGCAATCTCTCCCTGGGTTTTTTCACTTCTTCTTTGTGATTATTTTTTTTTATTTTTGCTTCTGTTGGGTATTTTATTGCAGAGATAAGAAAAGCAGCTAAAATACATCAGGAAAACACCTGCACAGAAAAAGAAATGGCAAAATATAAGGCTGGTTAGAGACTGGGAACAAATATTTGCAAACCAAATATCTGATAATGGATTAATAGCCAATTTCTGTGTGTGTGTGTGTGTGTGTGTGTGTGTGTGTGTGTGTGTTTTAAATCACTTTATTTACCCATCATCTTTCAATGAAATAAGAATGCTTTTGCTTAAAGTCCACTAATGAGTGAGTACATCACCAACTTATCCTTCTGGGTTTGTGAGACCACGCTCAGGAGGATATTCTACAAATCCATCCATTTGCCTGAAAATTTTTGGATACCACTTTTTCTTACCTCTAAGTAGTATTCCATTGTGTAGATATACCACAATTTGTTAATCCATTCCTCAGTTGAGAGGCATCTAGGTTGCTTCCAGATTCTTGCTATTATGAATAATGCTGCTGTGAACAAAGCTGAGCTAATCATTTTGGGGTATAAATATGTCTTTTGGGTATATGCCCAATAGCGGTATGCTGGATCCTTGAGGAGATTGATTTCCAGTTTTCTGCAAAACCTCCATACTGCATACCAGAGTGGCTGAACAAGACACTCCCACCAACAGTGAAGGAGTGTTCTCCTCACTCCGCATCCTCTCCACCTTAGGCTATCATCTGTGGTTTTTTATCTTAGTCATTCTAACAAGTGTCTATAGAGTTACAGTAATAAAAACAGCCTGGTACCAGCATAAAAACAGACTTGTGGATCAATGGAATCCAGTTAAAGATCCTGATATTAACCCACATACCTATGAGCACTTGATTTTTGACAAAGAGGCCAAAAATATTCAAAGAAAACAAGATAGTATCTTCAACAAATGGTGTTGGCATAACTGGGTGGTAGTGTGTAGAAAAATGCAAATAGATCCAAACCTATTACCATGAACAAAACTTAAATCTAAGTGGATCAAAGACCTCAACATAAACCCCCTACACTTAACTTGATTAAAAAAGAAAGTGGAAAATACCCTCCAAGGCATGGACACTGGTGACCACTTCCTAAAAGTAACACCAGTAGCACAGACACTATGAAGTATCCCTTCTAAGGTGTGATGAGAACTTTCCTCAACTCCATGTCCTGTGAAATTGTGCAGTATTTCTGTAATGTGCTTCATGTTATAATATCTAAAAATTTGTTTTATTTTCTGGGAAACATATGCTAGAGAATTGTCAGTCTTAATTTGAACAGGAATTCTCATTATGGCCAGGACATCCAAAAGGTGAGTAATTATAGCAACAGCATTTTCAGGACTCAGGGCAGTCGCCCATTGCATTCCTGAGTAAGTGTCAATGCTATGATGTACATATTTCATCTTTCCAAACTCTGCAATTGAAACACATCTATCTGCCAGATTTCATCTATCTTTGTACCTTTACAATTACTTCCAGCAAGTAAAGATGGTTGGTTGCAAAAGTAGCAAGTAGGGCAATTCTGTAGAATTTTCTTGGCCTGATGCCAAGTGATGGAAAAACTTTTTTAATCCTTTGCTATTATCATAATGTCTCTTATGAAATTCTGAGGCCTCCAGAACATTTCCTGTTAATAACCAATAAATGTCATCATTACCTTGCACTAGAGGACTAGGTAGACACGTGTGGAATCTGATATGTGTTATATATATGTATATGTATATATATACATATATATGATAAATTCTATTTCTAATGATATCCTGTAGCTAAACAATGAGATTAATTCTGTATCATCAGGAATGAAATGAGCAGTTTCATGTAAAACAATTCTTTCTGCATACTGAGAGTCAGTTACTATGTGAGCAATATCTCCTAGCAGTTTTTGGAAATCATTAAGAGTCCTCAATCTATCTCTCCTGAGTTGCATCTTTTGGGGTCTAATTTCCTATAGACCTATTTTATATCCTATATAATAGATAGAATATCCTCTTTGTATTTGGGAGGGATTTGTAGCCCCCAATCAGGCAAAATTTTCTTCATCCCTTCAAACATTCTTTCTATTGTATCTATGTTTGGTCTGCCAACAAGATATCCATATAATGGTAAATGTTAGATTGTGGGGATTATTTGCATGTAATTTCTAGTAGCTGTTGTACAAAATATTGGCATAAGATGGGACTGGACTATTCAACATTCCTAGTGGGAGGACTACCCACTGATACCTCTTTACTGGTCATGAATTATTAAATGTGGACATTGTGGAGGCAAATTTTTCTTTGTCCTGTTTTTGTACAGGTATGGTAAAAAAAAAAAAAAAAACAAAAAAAACAAAAAAAACAGTCCTTCAAATCAGTAGCTATAATAGGCCATTCCTTAGGTAACAGGAAGACAAGAAAATACCAGATTGTAAAGAGCCCATTGGTTGAATCACCTTATTTGTTGCTCTTAGCTCTGTCACCACTGCCCACTTTTTTCTTGACAACAAATACAGGAGAAGTCAATGGACTGCTTAATTCTTTATTATGCTGAGCATGTAAGTGCTCCTGTACCAGCTTTTCTAGGGCTTGCACTTTCTTCTTTGTTAAGGGCCATTGCTAAATCTAAATAGGCTTTTCTATCAGCCGTTTCAAAGGTAGTGCTGTGAGAATCTCTTTGAGTTCAGCAGCTAGTGAACGATGCTTTTGCACAACCTGGATGGATGGTGACTGTTTTGTATAGCACATTAAAATATTGTTTTCAGAAACATAATTGAGTCTCTGGTTGATATATGAGCCTGGAAGATTTTAATCTGGGTATTCCATTG
>PVIH01024513.1:0-22586 GCA_004025045.1 Sigmodon hispidus | reverse complement strand
ATTATCTATGAGGGAGTTACCTCTTGGTGGACAAACAACAGGAATTGTAATTATCATCTGTTGACAACTCCTATGCCCCTTCCCCAACCCCTTGCATGATTGTTGATAAAATGTTTAGTGCTCAAATAAACAAAATAAAAAGGTTTGGTAGTATAATTATTTTCATATGCAAAGCAAATTAATTCTGAAAACTTCCTTGAGTTCTTCTATTATTGGGTCATTTTTTTTTTTTTTTTACAATTTGTAAAAAAAGCAACAGTTTAATGTAGAAATATTTCTTCTAATCTCATTTGAGCACTAGTGAGACAGTATAGCAGAAAATGTCTGTAGCATTCAATGAGAGAAACCTGACCTAGATTATTATATAAAGGAAAACAAAAGTAGAAATCATAAACTTGACTTCTTGTTTTCACATATCTGTGCTGCCCTATAAACATATAATCACATTTCACACACCTGAATGTTTGGTAAAAAATAAATCTTAGTGACATTATATTGTCTAGCCTGTCTGGGTAATTCCCTTAAAGCCAGTACTTAAAGAAGAAATGCCAAAAGTTGAAGAAAGAAGCATGGAGCATTAAATCATATATTTATATCTATATATGGATACATTCTTTAGAATCCTACTTTATAATGTTTGTACCAATGAAATAAAAAAATACTGCTTTAAATCTACATGAAGGATTTAATAATTCTTATAATCCCACACATGTTAACATTGTTAAACTGTATTATAAACACTAAAAATTGAGTCTGTTAACTGTTTATGCACTTGAACTCAGAAGGCAGACACATATTTCCAAATGTTTCCATGAACCACTACAGATTCCAAGCTAAGCTTTATAACAACAAAGAATCAGGGGAGTTTATGAAAAAAATTAGAGAAAACAACCCAACAACCTTTTCAAGACAATTTTACTTAAAAATTATGATCACATACTACCTGATATTTCAATAAACAAGGGACCACATAGATAATTGAGATACCATTACATACATTAGACAGTAAATATTCCACTTCCTAAGTGAAAACACAATAAAAATGGGACAAAAATCATAGATCTGATGTAAGAGTCACATAATGAAATTCATTAATTAGATTTGCCACACACATAGCATATTTCATTATATACCTCAAATGTTTCACAATAGAAATCACAATGCAGTGAGTTCAATGATCAATTGTGAGTAAACATGGTAAGTACCTTACTTTCTTCAAAGATGTGATAAAAAAATAAATGAAAGATATTTTTAGAGAAGTTGAAGACACCATGAAGCCTAAAGTCTTTACCAAATTGTTTATATAACTAGTGGCATTCTTTTGAATTAACCACTATTTCTTGACTTGAAAAGTATACAAATGAGGTTTACAAAATTTACAGAAATAAATACAATACATTGGTATGGAATTATTAAATATTTATTCTTAAAACCAAAGTTCAATTTTTGACATCTTTCTGTAATAACAATTCCAAAAAATTCAAGGTTCTAACATTCTCAGGAATGAGCATGCACATTCTTATACCTAGTCAATCTTACTGCTATCATATAATTACAATTAAAACAATTTTAAACAAACATCTTTCCTTTTATAATTTTTTTTATAATGGGTATTTACTTCTGTAAAACAAATTTTGAGCCATGTACCTGCTTTTTAGAGGTTTTCTTCATTATCTGTTTCTAAGCCTATAGACTTGAAGTCAGATAAGTCAATCATTTGTTAAGATTTAGAAAATGATGCCATGCTAAAGAGAATATGTTTCTGGGGATAGTCTTTGAAAATTTACTTACACAAGTCATTTTCAGTTCTCACTATCTACTTCACAATGCAGATTATGTGTGTGAGTCCTGAGCATAATGTTTAAGCTCCCATGCCTGACACTTGTTGCCATACAATGTTCATGGTGATTCTGTTTTCCTCTGGAACCAAGGGCCAAATTAAACTATTTAGTGGGCATGGACATTATATCAGAAGAAAGGAAAAGGAACTATTACAAATGTATAGAGTTTTATACCTGAGTTAATTCATATAATTAAAGATAAGTGCAAAATTTATAAGGGTTACTTTATGAATTAAATTTTTCTTCAAGTGTTAAGCTATAGGGTAAACGGAGCTCTAATTATAAGAAGTCAGGCTACACTTAAAACTGGGAATTAAAGGTTTCCAGAATATCCAGAATTGTCAAAAAATATGGAAGGGTTTTGATATGCCTAAATATATTACGAGAAGCTATTGTAGATGACTACAGTTATAAAGAAAATGTAAGAAGACTAGTGCAATTTAGGCTAAACCTAGAACTGTAAAGCAAAGGTGTTTTGGAATTGTACTTATGTGATGCGACAGGTACACTATTTGGATATCAGCTATACCTTAAGTAATGGAGGGAAGACATTCTGGATATATAATGCTCTGAAGAAATAGATATCTTGTCTGTCAGAATTCAGGTTGTACATAAAAATGGCCTCCAAACAGGATATAGCAACCTTGATTCTCTTCAAAATGATTCATTACATCGCAGTATGAATCCAATCTTGCTAAGTTTCTCAGCATAGCCACAAATTTCTTCTCTATTCTCCTGAGGTTAATTGCCAGCACAAATGACTATACAATTTCTTTTGCTCCACTCAGATGCAGGCTTTCTTAGAAGAGATAAATATTTTTACTTAACTCCAGCGCAATTTGTTACAATTCTGCTTCATTCCAGTAATGGGTTAACTGCTTCAGAAATTTAGCAGTCTATAGTGAAAAGTTGTTGTTTTTGTTTCATTCCTTTAAGGAAACTTGATAAAACTCGTGTCTAGTGCTTCTCTGCTTCAATACACTATAGAGTTTCTATTCCACTCTGGCAAAAATTTTTAATCTAAAATTTATTAGAGAGATAATATTTTGAAAGACACAATCTAGGAGAGTGACTATCTCTGCCAGGGTGGAAAGTATAACTGCCTACTAAAAAGGCAGAGGGCTTATATGGGGCTTCAGTGGGTAGAAATTTTCCAAGGAGGTTAGCAGAGTCAATTTTACATTTCAATTCCTGAGTTTTAAAATTTCTAAGAATGGATGGAATTAATAATCAGAGTTTGGTTGAACTTGTGTTCAATTTGTCAAGTGAACAATGGGTTTCCTTGCCATTGATTTCAAGCCAAAATTCTGTTTATTTTACTAGCATTTGTATCTTACACTTAGGAATTTATAAATTTATTTTTTTCAGGAGTATGCTAGTGCAAGCAATATAACAACAGACATTCAAATCTGGAAACAGATTGTCAGCACCATGCCTTTTTTCTAAAAGACACATACTTATATAATATTAAAATTCCTTTGGTTAAAATGTTATGAGATATTTTAATAAGTTCTTAGTATCTTAATAGGTACTCAAAGACTAATGTAATATTCAAAAAATATGTCAGACTGATTGCACATAAAATCTTTACCACTGGTTTAAAGTGATGAATTTACAGTAAATATATGTACATATCCTAACAGTAAAATTTTTTCTTATACTTTTGAAAATTGCTGATACTTTCAAAGTATTTAAGAAAAGGGTTATATTGATATTCATAATGTTTTTAAATATATATTTTTAAGCATGAGAATTGCTTCAAAAGGCAAATACTTTAACATTGATAATATTTTAAAAAGTTCTCTCCAGTATGTATTCTTTTATGGGCTTGAAAATGACTGTTTTGTTCAAAGGATTTACCACTCTGATTACATTTCATAGGGTTTCTCTCCAGTATGTGTTCCTTTATGCGTTTGAAGACTGGTGTAACATGCCAAGTCTTTACTACACTGATGACATTCATAGGGTTTCTCTCCACTATGTCTTCTTTTACAGGTTTGAAGATGACTGTTTTTTGCAAAGGCTTTATCACATTGACTACATTCATAGGGTTTCTCTCCAGTATGTGTTCTTTTATACATTTGAAGACTGGTGTAACACGCCAAGTCTTTACTACACTGATGACATTCATAGGGTTTCTCTCCACTCTGTCTTCTTTTACGGGTTTGAAGATGACTGTTTTTTGCAAAGGCTTTATCACATTGACTACATTCATAGGGTTTCTCTCTAGTTTGTGTTCTTTCATGCCCACAAAGATTATAATTATATGCAAAGGCTTTACCAAACTGATTACATTCATAGGGTTTCTCTCCAGTATGTGTTCTTTGATGCCTCCAAAGATTACTATTATATGTTAAGGCTTTACCACACTGATTACATTCATAGGGTTTCTCTCCAGTATGTGTTCCTTTATGCGCTTTAATTAATTGAGGTCTGTAAAAGCTTTACCACACTGATTACATTCATATGGTTTCTCTCCAGTATGTGTTCTTTTATGAACTTGAAGAGAATTGTTTTGTGCAAAGGCTTTGCCACACTGGTTACATTCATAGGGTTTCTCTCCAGTATGTGTTCTTTTATGAACTTGAAGAGAACTGTTGTGTGAAAAGGTTTTACTACACTGATAACATTCATAGGGTTTCTCTCCAGTATGTGTTCTTTTATGAACTTGAAGAGAACTGTTTTGTACAAAGGCTTTACCACACTGATTACATTCATAGGGTTTCTCTCCAGTATGTGTTTTTTTATGGGTTTGAAGATGACTGCTTTTTCCAAAGACTTTACCACACTGATTACATTCATAGGGTTTCTCTCCAGTATGTGTTCTTTTATGCTCTTTAAGAGAATTGAGGTCTGTGAAAGCTTTACCACACTGAATACATTCATAGGGTTTCTCTCCAGTATGTTTTCTTTTATGAACTTGAAGAGCACTATTTTGTGCAAAGGCTTTACTACACTGGTTACATTTATACGGTTTCTCTCCAGTATGTGTTCTTTTATGAACTTGAAGAGAACTTTTTTGTGCAAAGGCTTTACCACACTGATTACATTCATAGGGTTTCTCTCCAGTATGTGTTTTTTTATGGGTTTCAAGATGATTGCTTTTTGCAAAGGCTTTACCACACAGATTACATTCATAGGGTTTCTCTCCAGTATGTGTTCTTTTATGAACTTGAAGAGAACTGTTTTGTGTAAAGGCTTTACCACAGTGGTTACATTCATAGGGTTTCTCTCCAGTATGTGTTCTTTTATGAACGTGAAGAGAACTGTTTTGTGCAAAGGCTTTAACACACTGGTTACATTCATAGGGTTTTTCTCCAGTATGTGTTCTTTTATGAACTTGAAGAGTACTCTTTTGTGCAAATGCTTTACCACACTGATTACATACATAGGGTTTCTCTCCAGTATGCGTTCTTTTATGAACTTGAAGAGAACTGTTTTGTACAAAGGCTTTACCACACTGATTACATTCATAGGGTTTCTCTCCAGTATGTGTTCTTTTATGCATCTGAAGCCTGGTGTAATATGCAAAGGCTTCACCACACTGGTTACATTCGTAGGGTTTATCTCCAGTATGTGTACTTTTATGAGTTTGGAGATGGCTGCTTTTTCCAAAGGCTTTACCATACTTATTATATTCATAGGGTTTCTCTCCAGTATGTGTTCTTTTATGGCTTTTAAAATGATTGTGATGTATAAAGGTTTTACCAAACTGATTATATTCATATGGTTTCTCTTCAGAACATGGTGTTTTATGGGTATGAATATTACTGTCTGCTGCAAAAGTTTTATCACAGTTATTGTATTCATAGGGTTTCACTTGAGTATGTGTTTCTTCATGCATTTCAAAATATCTCTGCTGTGTCAAAGATTTACCACACTTATTGTACTTATAGTTTTTCTCAGTAATTCGTGTTCTCTTATGATTTTGAAGATCACTGTTCTGTGCAAATGTTTTATCACATTGCTCACATTCAGAAAAATTCTTTCTAGCATGTGTTCTTTTGTGCATTTTAAGAGTACTGTGATAAGAAAGAGATTTAAACCATTGATTAGGTTTCATTCCATAATGCTTCTGTGCACACATTTCAAACAAGTTAGAGTATACAAAGGCTTTAACAGATTTAATATATATACAAGTTTTCTTTTTTTTTTTTTTTTAAAGACTGGTATCATTTTTTTTTTAAACTTTATTTATTTATTTATTTATTTGCCTTGGTGTTTTTGCCTGGAACTGGAACTACAGACAGTTGTTAGCTGCCATGTGGGTGCTGGGAATCGAATCCGGGTCCTCTGGAAGAGCAGAGGGTGCTCTTAACCGCTGAGCCATCTCTCCAGCCCCTATATACAAGTTTTCTAACTTGTTACATTCTCCATGTTATTGTAAGTGCAACATCACTTCTTCTGTTGTGTGATCTACTAATAAGAAATCTGAAAAGCCAATTACTTACATACTTCAATTGAATTCAACAAGTTTATTCAGTATGGGGACTGCTACACATCCTCTAATTTTTCTGAGAGAGGTATGCTATTTTTTCTTTAACCCTATGTGCCTATGGATGCAGCATAGATGTACATAATACATAATCTCCCAATAAAACTCCACGATAACACTCAAACCCAGAGTCACAACTAATGCTAACTTTACCATGGATTATTTGTTGACTAGGAGCCTTTGGAAATATACACATCACCACATTAATGTTTATATCATTGTAATATATGTAGTATAAAATAAATGCCCTGACAGTTCAAAAGCATAGTGATCATAACTCTGCTTAAATGTACATATCTCTTACTCCATATTTTATTGAATTCTGAAAAGTGAGTTTCTTGCAAGGACAATTCACCTACTTAAAGAAAATGCATACTTTTAAAATTTTAATAATTGTGGATTTATTTTAGCTGTCTTTATTTACACAGCTGCTAGTCTAAAATTTTCAGAACATACAACAATTTTTCAAAGGCATATCTTTAACAACTTACACGTCAAAATTACCTTGTATGCCTTCCAGAATTTTGACAATGTTTATCAATATTATGTTCTTCCCAATGGTATCCTAAAATATAGTACCAGAAAATATATGTTACATTCTTAAAAATCATTCAAAAATTTAAATACTTTATTAACTTTAAAACCATGCCTGATTTTATTTTCAGTTCTTGGATTTCTCAACAAATTACAAAAAAATCAGTTACCAAGAACCATTTTTTTTCTTCACATAAGGATCATTTAGTCCTACCTATTGAAGTGAGGTTTTCATAGGTGTCCAACATCACATCTTTGTAGAGATTCTTCTGGGAAGGCCTTAACAAGGCCCATTCTTTCAAAGAGAAGTTGATATGCACATCATTATATGTCACTGCATCCTAAAATACAAGATGCATGTTTACAAGCGAAACCATAATGCTGACAACATTATAAAAGCATATTTCTAGGACAGAATAGTCATATAATCCAGGTGTTCTATTCATTGATTCTGTGATAAACACATTATAATGCAATCACCAGAGAAAGAAAACTGAATAGGACTTTCAAATCTGTCATTTCTGTATAGATATACTGGGATTTGATCTTGTGAAAATGAATATTTAAGGAAAACAAGTCATCAGTGTAGAAAGCACATGAAAAAATTGAACAGGTACAGACTGAAAAAATTAAAAGTAAGATGGACAACCTTTATGTTTTGGTCCATACCTCCAAACTCAACTCTCAGGAAACAAAGACAGTTATATCTGCATGTGAGACAAATGTAAGCTTAGTCTATGAACTCAGATATAGGAAAGACAAAATTACATACTAAAACCCATGTCCTATTATGGAAAACTCATTCAATCAAACTAAAATAATGCAAATAAAAGATATATATGGAATTTCCTACAAAGAATTATACATTTACTCCCACTCTATATTTATACTTCAAAAATCAAAATTGCCCCAAATTTAACTGTACCATCAAGAAAATTTTACTATCAGTTACTGTTTGTTTAATAAATTACAAGTGAACAGATGAAAACATTGCCAATATAATTATAAATTATAAATAATCAGTATAGTGCAGGAGAGCTGATTCAGTAGAAAAAGTTTTGTAGGTCTTGCTTGCAAACCACAATTTCCAATAAACACATGGGGGAATCATAAGTATTCATTATTTTATGTTTAGGATTTCTGAGAACATCTTTGGATCATTGTGATAATGAGGAATCCAAACTGAGAACATTATGCATGCATAGAGGTAAAATACTTATATTAATTTTAAATATTCAAAACACATATAACAGTCAAGAAGAAAGTCATCTACCTGCAATGCAATGGAAAGCACAAGTTTAAATACATTTTTCTATCTATCTGTGATAAAATTCAGGGCTAATAGGGAGGTTTTTCCAAGAGTAAAGGATAAAAACACAAGGAACAACTTTGGGATTTATCCAGATAGATTTATGCAATACACTCTCAAAAGTCTCTCACTGGCTTTCTGAATTTTCCAATCATAGGTGCCTGAAAAATAACCATTGCAGCAAAATCTTTGGTCATAAATTTTTATTGATTCTTGCTTCTAAGAGCAACACATGTTTTATGGTTCTGCAAACATAGATTTCTTCACTGAAAAGGACACCAAAATGCATGGACTACAGGGAAGTAGGTTTTATATAAAATGGCAATCTTGGACTAGGACTCAATTTTCTTAGCCCTTCCATAAATTTGCTTAGCTGAATAAAGTCTTGCACTTAGGGCACTTTAATAAGAAATTATTTTACATCAAGGGTCTTCTCTTTAATAGTGACAAACTTCTTAAAAATTTATGACTGTTTTAGCACCTAACTCACATCTGAATACACTTTTTAATTTTTATTTAATTTAGTCCTACTTGTCTTTATTTCACAGTACACCTGAATAGTTCATTGGTAACAATCATTACATACATTGGTAGACATAAAATAAGCTACCAATGTAACCATAGATCAATGGGCATTTAATTTCTCAACATAGATAGCTTGAAATAAAGCAGATTGTGGTTGACATAGTAATACATATCTAGTCAAACTTTAAAAAATAACTGACTGAGAATGATAAGGCTTGAAGCAACATTTCTAGCTCAATTTTCTCCTACGTCTCTGGGTTTATTGTGGAAGATATGGCAGTAAGAGCAAAAATTGCAAAGCTAAAATCTATTTCCTCAGATCAGATCCCCTAAGACTCATACATAGTACTGAAACACACCACAGCTGAAGCCTATCTCTTGAATACAACTCCTATGACTTTTACATACCATCACTTCTATCCCTATTTCCCTCAAAATTTTACTGGAACCCAGTTCCCAACTCCAGCAGGCATTCTCAGGAAATATACCACAGAAGCTGGCCAATAAATATACAAAACTATCACATGCTGAAATAATCAGAAAGAGAAAACAAAGAATAACAAACCCACACAACTTAGAAAAAACACACAACACCTAGACCAATAATTATTCTAAATCTGGATTCCAAAATAACAGTATAAATAAAAAATAAAGAGAAATAAATGAGGTGGTAGTGCTGCACACTTTAATCTCAGTTTTTAGATGACAAAAGTTGGTGGATCTCTGAATTTTCATGCCAGTCAGGTATACAAATTAGGTTACAAGATAGAAGTTATTGCACAGGAAAACCAGTCTTCAGAGAAAAAAATAAAACATAGTCAATTACAGCCAGCTTATTTTTTCATCTTCAGAACCTAGCCATCCAAGCAAATACAGCATAATCTGAATATTCCAAATTGACTAAAAAACAAGTAAATAACCTTAACACCAAGTATATGAAGATTCTAGCAGTATTTAAATAATAAATGAATAAAATTAAAGAAAGTAAGAAAAATACAAACAATTGGAGAAACAGAATAAGCCTCTAAGTAAAGCCAAAAAGAGAAGTTGGAGATAAATAAATCTGTTAAAAACCCAAAATGAAAATCAAACCTAGGAAAAAATTAAAGTGAAGGAATTGTTGAAATCAAAAGTATAGGTATAGAAACATAAACTGGAAGCAAGTTTCTCCAAAAATATTAGAAATAAAAAATAATCTCAAGTATTGAAGATAACTTGGAAGTACTTGTTATTTTGGTTAAAAAAATTATTAAATCACCTCAAATGTTACTGAAATAAAAATCCAAAAATAATAAAGAAAAAGGAGAAACTTGGGTAAAAGGCACAAAGAATACATTCAACCAAATAATAGGGAAAAAGGTCCCTAAACTAAAAGAAGAAAAGACTTTCAAATTAAAAGATGTATACCGAACAGCAAATACATTGAAAGAAAACAAAAAAATGTTTTCAGTACCTCATAATCTGAACATTAAAAATTTAGAAAAATCTAGCAATATTAATAGCTGCAAGGAAATAACACCAAGAAAATGTGGTAAGCATAATATAATAGCATTATCCATAAACAATGTAAGCTCACTAAAATAGAAGAGTGTTACAGATACTGCATGCCTTGAGAGACAAAATCACTGGTAGAGGAACCTGTAGCCCTGAGTTTCATTCCTAAAATTCACATGATGAAAGAAGATAAAGATTTTTAGAGAGTTCTCCTTTACCCTTCACAGTCACATAGCTTAAGCAAAATTGTGAACACACATAGAGAGAATAAATAATAAATTAATGTAAAGAAAGTATGCTATAACTAAAAACTAATAATGATGACAGATATGGCATGTCATGTTTTTTACTGTAGTACTCAGAAGCCTGAGGAAACCTAGACTACATAGTGAGTTCCAAAATAACCTGTGATACATAGCAAGTTCATGACTCAAGAAAAAGTGATAGGGATGACTGGGTATCACACATCTGTGCATTATGATTTCTGGAGGCTAGGGCAGTAAGAGGCTGAGATTGTGGCCAGTATGTGCTATAGGGAAAACTTAGCTTATATGGACTACCACAGTGTTTAGCATTGTGTATCTATTTACTAGGGGTATAGTGTTATTTTGATTTTTATTTCTGCTGTCTGATGCAAGTGTGGCTAATAGTTGGGTATCTGAAGAAGCTATTTAAAATAACTCAAGAGTTAACATTTTTATGTCCAGTCTATAGGACATCAGCACAACATGAGCCATCCAGCACCTCTCTGTGTTGTGCAAATTCCAGGCCATCAGAGAAGAATTCTTCAGACAAGTTTCTACTGTCACAAACTTATTGGACCTTGCCCTAAACAAACTGATTATACTGAGACCTCAGAACCACCATAAGACACAGAATAAATCAGATCTATTTGGTCCAGAAGCATATTGAAAAAAATGCTCATGAATTACACACACAGCCAAAGCAGACTGGACCAAGAATTGTGACCTGAAACACAGGCAATGCTTGCATTAATTTAAAACAAAAACAAAAAAACATGAGTAGACATCAGTGCAAAAATACATAAATTGGCATAAAATGTAATATGTCTTCAACAGAAAACAGCAGTTTGGCAGTGACACCACCTGAATATTATAATGTTGCAAAAGGTAAAGAAAATCATTTTCAAAAATATCTTTAAAAAAAGATAATAGAGGTCTTTAATGTAAAACTACAAATTCCCTCAGAAAAATTGAAGAAAAAAACAAAGAAAAATAATAAACAACAATAAATACCCCCCAAAAGAAAAATTAAGAAAAGGTATCAAAAGTAGGATGAATAATTTCAAAACACAGAAATTGAAATAGAAATTATAAGTAAAATACAAACTGAGGGAATGAGCAATAAAGTATCTGAGTAAACAATCATGAACTGCAAATACAAGATTAAACAACAGAATGAAACAGACAAGAGACAATCTTTCCATGAAATATAGAATAGAGACTATATTTGTCAGTAGAAAAAAACCACTAAAGCACAAAAGCCTTAACACAAACATCCAAAAAATCAGGAGGCCAATAAAAAGACCACGCCTAAGAATAATAAGTATAGACTAAAAAAAAAGAATACCAGGCACAGAAAATATATTCAACAAAATAAAAGAAGAAAATTTCCCTATCAAAGTAAATGTAAAGATAAAAAAAATCTTACAGAACACCAATATACTGTATCTTCCAGAATAGTTCACTCCCAAAATAATAATCAAACCACTACATATACTCAATAAAAGAGTAATATTAAGAGCTGCAAAGGACAAAGGCTGAGTAAGGTATAATGGCACAACCATCAGTGTAGTTCTTGACAGGCCCATTAGAGTAAATCTTAATTTTTCAATGGAGACTCTGCTTGGATACTTGTTATGCAGACAATAATATACTATGACCATCAGAAAAGACTATTATATCAAAAAAACTCCCAATCTACATAGATGGATTAAAAAAGATGTTACATGGCAAAATAACATTTAAGCAATACTTATACACAAATTCAACCCTACAGAAAACACTAGAAGAAAAATCCCATCCTAAGAAAAATAGATATACGAGAAACACAATACATAGATTATTACAAACAGCAAAAGCCCAAGATGGAAAACATACACACTCCACAAAAAAAAAAACAGGATTTAAAACAACTAAACATTAATATGCCTTAATATAATGGACCCAATTGTCTTATATAAAGAAACAGGCTAATAGAATGGATAAAATCAGGATCAATCCCTCTGTCACATACAGGAAACACATCTCAGCTACAAAGATCTCAGAGGACAAGGTTTAAAAAGACATTCTGACTAAATAGATTTAAGATGCAAGCTAATGTAGATATCCTATTATTTAACAAAAGAGACTTTAAACTACAATCACAAGTATTTGAGAAAGATGTTACATTTTAAAAGTTAATTTATTGTAAAAATCAGAAACAGCCAAAGTTTGTTCATGTCATACTGGCGTTCTCACTTTTTTTCTAATTTCATAAAAAATCATTTTGAACATTAGTCATTTTAAGAATAAAATTTCTTTTTTTTTTCTTTTCCTTCTTTATTTTGTATTTATCAAAAAAAAACACAGTAAAAAGAATTTAAAATGTGGAAGAGTTAACAATAACTATACAGAGGATAAGAAAGATAAGCATGGCTTATCATGGGTAGAAATACAAATAAGATTGCTACACCTATATTTTCTTTGTGTTCATCTTTCCCTCTGAATTAAGAATAAAATTTCAATAAGACAAACTACTAGTTTATATTTTATTACTAGTTTACTAGTTATATTAAAATAATCCTCAAAATGAAATTTACATACCACTATGTTTCAGCATTTTTAGGAATGGACATACACAGTAAGAATTTCTGATTACCAGAACCTTACAGTTCACATACAAACTACACATGAAAATTATAAATAGGGGCTTGGGATGTATCTTATCTAATTGGTCGAGTGATTAACCTGCAATAACTTACCTACAACACATGTAACAGGTGTGGTAGTAGTGTTCACTTGTAATCCCTGAACAACTTGAAAGTAGAATAAAAATCTAAAGTTCAAGGAGTCAAATGAGGTCAAGGTCAGTAGAAGCTACCTAAAATTCTGTCATAAAAACTTAAACAAACAATAGCAATTATGTCAAACAGATAAAATATCAAACAGATTTCCTAGGCTGGGACAAAAACCGTGGAACTGGAGCAAAGGCACAGCAAGTAAGAGCACTGATTACTTTTCCAGGGGACCTAGGTTTAATTTTCAGCATCCACATATAAACTTACAACCACCTTTATTTCTAGTTGCAGAGAATCTGACATCCACTTCTGACCTCAATAGGCAATAGAAATTCAAGTGGTATTCAAACATTTGCATAGGCAAAGTCAAATAAAAAAATCTAAAATAAAAGCTACTATCTTTCATGAGGAAATATTCTAGGAAAATTATGAGTCAGAAGTAGTTATGTAATGCTGTGGTCTTTAATCATAGAGGCAACAGTACAAAAACATCTGGTAGAATTGCATTCTGAATTTCACTTAGCTGAATTATAGCCAGGGAAACCCTTGGATTCTGGCTATTCTTTTTTTTTTTAAAAAAAAAAAAAAAACTTTATTCATTTTATTTGCCTTGGTGTTTGCCTGGAACTGAGAACTGCAACTACAGACAGTTGTGAGCTGCCATGTGGGTGCTGGGAATCGAACCCGGGTCCTCTGGAAGAGCAGACAGTGCTCTTAACTGCTGAGCCATCTCTCCAGCCCCGGATTCTGGCTATTCTTAATATTTTCCTCTTTTCATTCTCAACTCAGTGCACATATATGTACAGCAAGCATCGAACAGGTCTTAATGACAAGCTAGCTGAGAAGGTCTAGTGCTAGGATACTCAGTTTGCCTAATGTAATACATCCTGTTTCAGTGGCAAAGAAAAGCATACTTTTGCACTGCAGGAACTCTTTATTTCTTAATTTGTGTATATCTGGACCTTCTTGGCACATTGTAACTATTTTAAAAAATAATGATAGCTTTACCTAAACACAAACAATGTCTTCATAGTTTCATATCCTGAATTTAAGCAATCTGAAATCAAAAATCCTAACATTTAAGTACAAAAAATAAATTATCCTTCTATATGATTGATGGCTTGGAAGTAAAAGCTAAATTTGTTATCAGATATTATATTTGCCACAATTAATAAACATTAATTTAGACATATTTTGTGAGAAAATAATTGAAATATAAATGATGAATTACTAGGTACACATAAGTAATCTCAGCTTTTAAAAGGTAGCAGAAATGCCCCATGTGGTGGCCAGTGATGGAATCTTCCAGTGTGCGGGCTATGGTGGCTGCAGTGGATCCCAGTTGGGAGGTTGAGGAGGAAGAGGAGGAGGAAGAAGACATAGAGGAGCAATTTGTTCTGGTAGAATTGTCAGGAATTATTGATTCAGACTTTCTCTCCAAATGTGAAAATAAATGCAAGATTTTGGGAATTGACACCGAGAAGCCTATTCTGCAAGTAGACACCTATGTGTTTGCTGGGGAGTATGAAGATACTCTTGGGACCTGTGTTATATTTGAAGAAGGAGTTGAACGTGCGGATCCAGAAGGGAATGACAAAACAGTGCTGAAGTACAAATGCCACACAATGAAGAAACTCAGCATGACGAGGACTCTCCTGACAGAAAAGAAGGAAGGAGAGGACCACATAGATGGCGTAGAATGGCTGCAAATGAAGGATAATGATTTCTCCTATAGACCCAACATGATCTGCAGCTTTCTCCATGAAAATGAAGATGAAGCTGTAGTGCCAGCCTCTGATAAACCTGAGCAGTTGGAAGACCAAGAGATTGAAACGCAAGGCAGCACAGAGCAGATGCCTGGGCAGGAAGAAGTGCAGCAGCATCTGGAAGCCAGGGACTCTGGTCCTCCTGGAGACACCCTTGCTGAGATGGAGAGTTCTGTTTCCATGGGAATTCAAGATGGGAATGGTTCTCAGAACAACCAGTCATGAACTTTTACAAATAGAGGTCTTGAGTACAATAATTACGATGTCGCTTGCAGCTGGCCCATCATTTGTTGTTCTTGTTGGCAGTATACATATGTCAAGTTTAGAAATTTAGTATAGGGGCTGGAGAGATGGCTCAGAGGTTAAGAGCACTGACTGTTCTTCCAGAGGACCTGAGTTCAATTCCCAGCAAAACCACATGGTGGCTCACAACCATCTATGATGAGGTCTGGTGCCCTCTTCTGTAAAAACTGTATGCATAATAAATAAATAAAATCTTAAAAAAAAAAGAAATGCCCCATGTGCAAGATACCATGATCTACATTGATGAACTTTAGCAAAATTACTCAGCAAAGCTAATTCACATATATCCATTAATATATTAATTAAAAATTGAAAAACAGCAAATATATTATGCTCTATACATTTTTGACTTTGTAACTAAAAGAAACACTTTTTCTCACATGCAGTCTCAATTCTATGCAAAAGAAAAGTTTGAGTGTTATGGAAAGATGAAATGTAAATAAAAAATCCTTAAAATCTAAGAAGCAATGCCATCTAACAGCACAATTTACCTGCTTTGAGAAAACAATAAGTGAAATAAAATCTAACACAAACGATTTATTCAGTGAACTGATTGATTTATTTACTAAAATCAACTAAGAAGTATTTTTAAGTCTCAAGCAAATATTTTAAAAGGGAGCTGCTCGGTGGTAGAGCAATAAAAATAAAATTGTCTAGATTAATGGGAAATTTAATACATGCAAATAATCATTCTAAAGACAAAAAAATCTTCAAAAAAAGCTGAGGAACAATAATGATTTAAAATCAATTTGTATTAATATGGAGCAAGGAGGACAAAAACTTAAATTACACAGATCGGTATTTCAAAGAACAAAATTATTCAACTCTGAAAAAAAAATCTCTATAGAGTATGAAAAAAAACCAAACATTTTCACCTTTTGTATGTTTATGTCAAAAGTTGGATAATGGCTTATGTGAGACTAAGAGCTTCAAGACAAGACCATTTTCAGGTGAATATGGAATTTGAAGCTAACTAGGCCTCGTTAATACCAGGTCACAAAGTATTAAAAGTGTGGTGCAATTTTTAAAAAAATATTCATTTTTTTATTTTATGTGAATTGGTACTTTTTCTGCATGTATAACTGTATAAGAGTGTCAGATATTGGAATTACAGATAGTTGCTAGATGCCATGTGGATGCTGGGAATTGAACTCAGATCCTCAGGAAGAACAATCAGTGCTCCCAACCACTGAGCCATCTCTTCAGCCCTGTGGTGCAAACTTTTTTAGCCCACATAAGTTATTCTAATTTACCAAATTAGAATCAACATTGGTATTTTGTTGTCATATAAATAAGAGTTTATATGAGTGTGGCAGCACACACTTTAATCTCAGTACTCTAGAATCAGGGCAACCAGACCTCTGAGCTTGAAGCCAGGCTGTTATACTCATCAATGCCAGATCCACAAAGGTTACATACTGAGAGTCTTTCAAACATTCATAAAACAAAGCCCAGGCATAGTTGTTTCAGTATTTCTTCCAAACACTTTGTTGTAAGAGGCAGGAAGATCTGTCTTTGTGTTCAAAACCAGCCTGGTATAAAGGTATATTCCATGAAAATTTACTAAAGAGAAAAAAATGTGTCAAAAACTACTAACAAAATCAGAACAACATGTATGTTAAATTTCTTTATTAGTTAAGTCTTAAAATTTTTTGAAATTTCAATGTCTCTTACCATCCAGACTCTTTTAAAAAATTCAATTAACAGTTTTTTCCCTTATACCATACCAACCAGTTTCCCCCACTTTCCTTACTACCACTACCTCTTACTGCATTCCAACCCCATCTCATTTACTCCTCAGAGAGCAAGGCCTACCATGTGGACTAAAAAAAAGCTGCTATATCAGATTGAGTTAGGACAAGCTCATTTGCTGGATTGAGTCTGAGCAAAGAATTCTTCCATTGAGAATGGGCTCCATAAATTCAATTTATGCACTAAGAATATATCCTGGTCCCACTGCCAGGGGAACCATAATCTATACAAGCCATGAAACAGCTCTCACTCACTTTAAGAGGATTTAGTTCAGTCTCATTCACATTCCACAGCTGTCACTCCAGTGTTCCTGAAATACCTCTAGCTAAGGTCACCTGTTTCTGTAGATTTTCCCATTATGAACTTGACAATGCTTTACACATTTTTGTCCCTCTTCAAAACCTAGACACCAGGAGCTCAGCATGGTACTTAGTTGTAGATTTCTGCATCTGCTTCCATCATTTACAGTTCTAGAGTTATATGGCACTGATAAAGATTCAAAAGAATTATTTTAAGAAAGTAATAGTAAATGCAAATTCTGTCATACATGTTTTCCTCCAATTGGGTAAATTCTAACAAGTATCATACTTTGCAAATATTTATTTTATGGCCACCAGAAAAGACTAATTTTATGAAGTCAGAACTGCTAAGAACATGATATCATATCATATATATTAAAAATTACAAATACACAAAAAATCCATTTCTAGGTAAATTTATTCAAGCCACATCCTAAGTGTTTTTAAAATATTGCTATTGTTTCTCTGTTTGTGTGTATTTTTGTGTACTTGTGTGTGTTTTGTTGGGTATGTGGTTTATGTAGTGTATCTATTTGTGTTTTTGTTTGTATCTTTATTTGTATATATTTCTATTTCTGTTTGTATATCTTCATGCTTGAAAGTGATGTATGTGCTTATGTTTAGGTTGTCTGTATATTTGTGGGAGAGAAATGTATGCATGATGTATGTCTTTTTGATAATATGAGTCCTCATACATGCTAGACTTCATGAAATTATGACCAATGGACAAGACTTGGTTTTCTCTAACATGTGGTTCGATGATCAAACTTTTTACACTTGTATAGCAATGTGTTTTGACCTGATGTTTCACTCTAGATCACACCAGTACAAATGAATTGTTTTCACCTACAGTCACTGTCAATGTATTGTTATGTGTGATTGCTTTTTAAATATACATGTACTAAGTCAGGTTTACTATTAACATCTTAGATGTACTACATGAGTAGAGAAATTTAATGCTTAAAATCATTTTATCTGAATCAAATGTGGTTACATTTATCCAAATTCACTATATCTACTAATCTATGTAACTGCTAATACTAGCTTAAAACTTTTCTAATGCTGGACATAAGATAGATG
The DNA here is from genome assembly GCA_004025045.1 of Sigmodon hispidus. NCBI lineage: Eukaryota > Metazoa > Chordata > Mammalia > Rodentia > Cricetidae > Sigmodon > Sigmodon hispidus. Next base: position 4,169 of record PVIH01024513.1, on the reverse strand, counting down.
TTTTGGCACAGAAGGAAATTGGCAACTTAAGATGTATAAATATTATAATATCATTTCTTAATGTAGGTAGATAATAAAGAACACTAACACTTAAAAAATAATGGATGCATGCACTTGAAAATAATTATAATGTGAAAATTCCACATAATGGCAAGTTATGTTTCTCCTTATGTAAATCTTTCCAGAATTGTCAATTAAAAATACCAGAGAGTTTCAATGACCATGTGGGAGAAGATATCCTGACTCTCCCTGATATTTGTAGGACATGCCACATTGTTTCTTGCACCTCATCATTTGTTTCATCACATCTGTAGACAGCAGAACTTACTTAACTTGTGGCTTCACAGCATAGTCATGTTCTTTGCTTCACTTTCAGGCAGTGCACTCACAGTACACTCCAGGAACATCTGGTCCCAGTTCCTCTCCAAAGCCAAGCCTGAATCGCACAACAGGAAAGACCCTGTACCACTTACAGGCAGGTTGACTAACAGTGCTCAATGGCTTATAAAATGTTTGTGACAAGATCAGCTCCCATAGGGTTGCCTTGTACTTAAAGTCATAATTCAATGGTTTCTGACCTGGCCTTTTCTCCCAGACAATAAACTTTTCTAGATCAGCAAGAATATGCTTTTCCATGGTTGTTTTTTACTCTAATCTAAGACACTACTATTTTTGTATTCTATAAACACTTTAATTATTTCTCACCATGTCTTTTATCCAAAACAAAGACCTTCTCTAGATCAGCAGGAGCACGCATTTAAATAGCACTTGTCCTTGTCTCTTATAGGTGACCATGCTATCTTTCTGCACTCTTTAAACACTTCTTTATCTAGAACACACTCTGACCAGCTAGCTTAAACAGCTCACTATACTCTGTAAGGTGTGTTAATTCAGATAACTGTTTATATTTACATTTGTGTTTACCATATTTACTTACATTTTGTGTCTTTGTGTTTGGGATATTCTTTTGTAAATGGGCCATTCAGACTTCTGGATATTATTTTGTAAGTGTTCTCAAAATTTAAAAATACTGGCAAATAACCTAACTAGACTCTTTGAAGTTGCATAGGGTATAATCACTTCCTGGCCAGGCATGGCATATTTGAGGCTGGATGCCCATAAAGAGGTCATAGTAAGAAGACTTTGCAGGATTGTCCAAGCAGGAATAGAGTGGGGCTTTGTGAAGCTCAGAGCTTTTCTAATTCTGGGTTCAATGGGACCCAAGCTAGTGGAGAATTTGCCATAAAACTAAGAGCTTTGGAGTGGCCTACAATAGCCCTTCCAAGGAAGACAGGCCATGAACAATGTCACATTGCTGACTTGGTGCACTTGATACATGCAAGGACAAAACTAGTCTACAGGGCTGCAGAGGTGAATACTCAGGCAATTGATAAAAATTTCCATACCACCAGGGTCTTTGACTGATGTTCTAAAAAATAGCAAGAAGGTCAGTTCTTTGCATTAGCTAGGCTTGTTCAGGCACCTCCTTTATCAGTGTTCTTGCTGCCACAAATGCCTTAAACTCTTTCCATACTAAACATTTCTAAAAAAGCAGGCTTTATATCCACAGAAAAAAAAAATTAAAATATTGGTTATTTAGGGGCTGGAGAGATGGCTCAGCGGTTAAGAGCACTGTCTGCTCTTCCAGAGGACCTGGGTTCAGTTCCCAGCACCCACATGGCAGCTAACAACTGTCTGTAGTTCCAGTTCCAGGCAAACACCAAGGCAAATAAATAAATGAATAAAATAAAGTTTAAAAAAAATATTGGTTATTTAGATATAATGTGTTATAAATCTATGTCATCATTTTGGAATGCAATATGGCAGTTTCTCAGAAAATTGAAAATCAATCTCCCCAAGGACCCAGCAATACCACTTCTGGGTGTATACCCTAAAGATGCACAGTCATATACCAAAGGCATTAGCTCAACTGTGTTCATAGTAGCATTATTTGTAATAGCAAGAACCTGGAAATAACCTAGATGTCCCTCAACTGAAGAATGGATTAACAAACTGTGGTACATCTACACAATGGAATACTACTCAGCAGTAAGAAAAAATGATATCCTAAAATTTGCAGGCAAATGGATGGATTTGGAGAATATTCTCCTGAGCGAGGTATCACAAACTCAGAAAGATAAGCAGGGGATGTACTCACTCATTGGTGGTCTCTAAACAAACAAGAAAAAAGCCAAGCATGCTGAAGCTGCAAACCACAACCACTGAACAGCTTGGGATCAGAAACACCCTGAATTGACATGTTTGATCCCACTCCTTCTAGAGCGACACCTGACTCAGTCTTCAGGGAGGGGGGACAAAACTGGATCTGCCAGGAGTGGAGACTGAACTAAGCTATATTGGGTCAATGGGACCATGGGAGTGTCTGGTCCCTGCCCAGGGAGGAGATGGGGAGTTGTAGAGAAGAAAAAATGACCTGATGTGGCGGGAAGGGGAAGGGACTTTGAATAATGATTTACAGGGATGGAAAGCGTGACTTCTTTGTTCATAATAATAATAATAATAATTATACAGGGAAAAAAAACATAAAAAAACAAAAACAAACCTATTGACCAGGCTCTAGTGGAAAGGGGAGGGAGTCCTTGGTCTTGACCTGAAAAGGCTGACATACAATAGATTTCCCCATATATTTTTTAAAGAGTTTTTACTACAATTTGATTTGATTGAAACTTTTTAATCTCACTGGAACAAATTACAATTTCAGAAACTGTTTAGACTGGAAAAAAAATAAAAAAAGAAGGCATATCAAAATGATTTTATAATCATATCATTACATCAAGCTCTACTGTGACTGCAATAGTATTAAAACCATAATTAATTACTAATAAATCTTCAGAAATTAAATGCCTAACTTTGCTAAACCCTGTATCTTTGTAAATTGATTATTTAGAATTTAGAGGCTTTTTAATTAGGAAGAAATTAATGCAATGCCCTATGTAATAATTAGGAATCAGCTTTTTTACAATATTATTGAACATCAGCAAAAAAATTAAATCTTTGGAAAATAAAAAAAAAGAATAAAACCAAATATTTATGGCACACTAGGCCTTAGGGATGCAAGTGATCCAGTCATATCTCAATGAGTAACTTGTTAAAGTTCCCTGTTTGATGCAGATTTGTGCCTACTAGCTAGTTGTAAACCAGGAGTTGATCCTATATAATTGTTTGGAGTGAAATGTCTGTGTGGATCTTACCAATAAAATCTCTTAACGAACTTAGCTGTACACATGTATTTCTGTGGTATTTTAGAAAGAGTAATGCCTCACTTAATTTTTATTTTGTGAGAATTAATATCTACTTACTATTGGTAAATCTTGAATACCAACAATTTTATTTTTCCTACAATATACCTTATTAGTTGGGTGCTACCTAACACATGAGATGTCTTTAAAAACCTTCACAAAGTAAACTATAAATGAATCTTACATAAACTTTTAATGAAAACGCTAAACTTCTACATGGTAATAAAGAAACTAGGCCTCTTCTTCATATGTAGCAACCAGGTTTCCAAAAGCATGTTAAAGTTGATTACAAAAATGTTTCTACACTTTAGTAAAGTATAGAAAGCTCCCTGTTGTCAATTTTATTGGAACATTAAAGCCACTAATTAAAGTTATTCAGAGGCTAAGCCTTGGGCCAGGGAGTTTCAAATACTACAGTTTCACATTTCAGACAGGGTCTTACACAATTCCAGGACAGAATGAGCTAAGGTGAAGGACACAAGAATGTTCCAACCATTAGGATGTAAAACTTGCCAGCCATGCCACCAAGTTAGGGTCAAGGAATGTTATACTGCAAAAAGTCTCTAAGCATGAGTACATGTACAGCATAGCTGTGTCCTTGACTCTAAGTAATCCAGCCACATGGTCTTTGTCTATGAAAAGCTTGTGAAAATTGGGAAGCTCTGCTTTCCCCTGCCCCACACTCATGTGGTACAAGTGCAATACAGAGAACAAGCTCCCTGCCTAGGTTTGTATCTCTCTGACAATAAATCTGCTGTTGCATTTTGGACATCTTGTCTCTGGTGGTCTGTCTGGGTGATTGAGATTCAGGCATTACACTTTCCAAACTGATATCCTGCTTTCACTGGGTGCACCAAAAAAAAAAAAAAAAAAAAAAAAAAAAAAAAAAAAAAAAAAAAAAAAAAAAAA
>PVIH01024512.1:0-22584 GCA_004025045.1 Sigmodon hispidus | reverse complement strand
GCAGTAAGAAAAAATGATATCCTAAAATTCACAGGCAAATGGATGGATTTGGAGAATATCCTCCTGAGCGAAGTCTCACAAACTCAGAGAGATAAGCAGGGGATGTACTCACTCACTAGTGGTCTCTAAACAAACAAACAAGAAAAAAAGCCAAACATGCCCAAGCAGCAAACCACAACCACCGAACAGCTTGGGATCACAAACACCCTGGACTGAACCTTCAAACCCCAGTCCAACTATAGGAACACCAGACTCACTCTTGAGGGAGGGGGGACAGAACTGGATTTGGCCAGAAGTGGAGACTGATCTAAGCATTATTGGGTCAGTGGGACCATAGGACTGTCTGCTCCCTGCCCAGGGAGGGGATGGGGAGTTGCAGAGAAGAAAAATGACCAGATGTGTTGGGAGGGGGAAGAAACCTTGAATAAGGATATACAGGGATGGAAAAAAAAAATTCAGAGGGAAAGCTGAACACAAAGAAAATATATGTGTAGCAATCTTATTTGTATTTCCACCCTTGATAAGCCATGCTTATGATTCTTATCCTCTGTATAGTTATTGTTAACTCTTCCACATTTTAAATTCTTTTTACTGTTTTTTTTTTTTTGATAAATACAAAATAAAGAAGGAAAAAAATGTATCAATGAGGGTTCTCTGGCCCACTGTCAGTTTGTCTCTTCTTTTTCATTGGTTCTTGATTTCTCAATTGTACTGTAGGATACAGCTACTTAGAGGTAACTAACAGTTGTCTCCTCAGACCCGAAGGCACTCAACAGGAGGGAAACAATAAAAGTATTACACATTGACAAGTACCCATCACTGGAGAGGCAATGGATCAAAAAGAGAATCTACTACTGTTGCTTTGCTAAATGAACATAATTTCTAAATATATATTCTATATCCACAGGTAAGCATAGCTCCCACACCTTACCAAAGCAGCTTCTTTTACTGCAGAGACTGTTACAGAAAGTTGTAAAGAGTCAAAGTGCAGAGAGCATATTCTATTAATGAGGAAAAAGATCTGAGACAGAGTGGCGTTCTGGTCAAAATCACGGATAGAAAAGAATCAGTGAATGGAGACTGGGGAAAGCAGATACTAAAGGGTCCAAGTTGACTGCAATGTTAAACCACTAAATCTATTACATGAACATTTTTGACTACAGAAATTTTTTTTCTATACTCAATATATTTAATTCTAGTGCATTTGCGTTGTGGTAGTTAATGTTTAAATTTATAGGACTCCATGTAAACTCTTAGTGACTGTTCGTTTTCCATTTTTGTACATGGGTATGTATGTGTGTGTGTGTATGCTGTATGTGTGTATGTATGCTTTATTTTAATTCCCTGAATCATCTGTAAACTTTTTAAGATGCTGTAATTAAATGTAATTACTGAATGTACCACTTTTTAAAAAATGGTGGCTTAAACTAGTTCAATCCTCATTTATTCTATAAAAATCATTCATATTGACTGGAACTGAATTTATTTTAAATTACTAATGGAATTCACAAAAATGTGAATGCATTATCTATTGTGGACCAGCTTATAGTCAAGAGATAAAATCAAAGATAATTTTAACTTCATTCATAAATCAATCAGCACTGATTCTGAGAACATAATGGCTTAACAAAGGTCACACGAATAAGTGGTAAGCACCAGACTTTAACCAAGCTCATCAAACCTCATATATACTTTATAGAGTTTTGTTAAAATTCCAAACTTTAAAATATTGCAAATAAGATTAATGCTATGACTATAATCACCAATATTATTATTGTTTGTGAAATAATAAGAACTACAATTCTCTTCATTTAATTGGAATCAAGCCCCTAAAAATAAAGGTTTTTACTGCTATATTTACCTAGTACCTCACAGCAAAGGTCACTTATGTATGGTTCTATTTCTATAATATTACCACAATACAAAGAGGATTTTTTCATTGCAGCAACTGCAAGAACTGCTCTTTGGAGAAATGAAAGATTTATTCTCATGTTTTCTCTAAAGTGACTTGAATTCTAATGTGCTAACTTTCAAAACCTTAATATTAAGTGTTAAATTAATTATTTGCAGGGAATGAAAACTCAAGGAGGATGTGAAGTTATGGAGTGGATGGAAATTAAAAGATAATTTGGGCTCTTGTATAAAATTAGAAACTATCTCTTTCCCACATCTTGAGTTGAATTAACATGTATAGGAAGTCTCTCCCCTCTAGTGGTTCATGAATATATCTCTTATATATCATTCTCTGTACTTGTGTTTTAATGTAAAATGTCCACCATAGGCTCCTGGATTTAAGCAGTCATGATGCATCTAGTGCTACTGTTTAAGAAACCTGTGGACATTTTAGGAGGTGAAAGCTTAGAAGTAGTGAATCACTGGGGCGGGGGGAAGAGACATTAGATATTAGATATTTTGTTGTTGGGCATCAATTGGTGTTTGCTCTGTGACTTCTGGGTAATGTGACCAGCCACTATCCTGCTCTTGTTGCCAGGGCTTTCCCATCCAGATGGAGAATATATTTTTGAGTTATAGTTGTAAGTTCTCTTTTCTTAAGCTGCCTACCACCAGGTATTTAACTGTAGCAACTGAAAAATTAACTAATATGGTACTGAAATAAAATTAGAACTTTAAAGGTACCCTTACAAGCATTTCTTATTTTGTCAGTAAGTAGAAAAGAACTACAAAATATTAGCAAAAAAATTTATGGCATCAAACTCAAAATCTCATGTGACTTCCAAGTTTTTTTATTTCCAAGTTTATCATAGAGATTTAACTTACATAAACTTACTCAGATTTATGGACATGATCATGAGAATATACTCTTATTAGAGCAGGTGTGGCCTTAATGAGAAAGTGTGTTATATGAGAGTGTTTATAGTTTAGAAATTGTTTATGTGTTTGTTTGTTGTTATAGTTTGAACTTCTATGTTTCCTACTGAGACTACATAATTTCATTGTATATAAAAATTGTGCTGAATTCATTCAAGTGCCTACGTATTATGAATGTACAATGGATGCAGCTGTCTATTAACCAATCAAGCACAATATGTTATAAGATTTTTTTAGGCTCTATTTTCTATGAACTATTTCATCTGAGTCAAACAAATTCTCTAGTGTCAGACCACCTGGAAAAAACCTCTACTCATTGCAGGATGTTCTTGGTATCTTTACTTCTAGCAAATTCTTCCAAGCCCATAATATTTATGTATTGCTTCTACCAATTTAATAGTGAACTATAGTATCTGTCTTAGACACTATTCTAGTACTATAAAGAGGTACCATAACCAAGACAGCTCTTATAAAAGAAAGCATATAGCTAGTGGCCTACTTACAATTTTAGAGGGTTACTTACATTTTTATCATAACAGGAGTGCAGTGCTGAACTAAAAACTAAGACTGAGAGCTACATTCTGATCCACACTCACGCAGGCATAGAGACAGATCCTGGGCCTAGTTTGGCTTTTGAAACTTCAAAGCCCACCCCCAGTAACACACTTTCTCCATTGAGGCCACACCTGCTCTAATAAGAGGGTACTTCCTAATCCTTCTAATCATTTCAAAGAGTTCTACTCACTGATGACTAAGCATTCAAATATTTGAGCATATGAAGGCCTATGAATACCATTCTTATTCAAACCATACTACTATCCAAACTAAATCCTTACTGCTAATGATGAACATAAAAGCTAAAGTATTCATATGAACATACATTTAAAAGTAATTTACTTCAGAAAGAAGATTTACTATAAATCTATCCTCTTCTTGTGGTAATGTGAGTTGTTCAGTATATAATAATTTTCAGAATTCTCACAAACTCATTAAGGGTCTCAACTGAGGCAAGAATCCCACTGATAATAAACTTCCAACTTTTGATCCAAACCCAACCTTGACACTAGTCTGTGATTCATCAATTCTAAAACTGATTATTATGAATACTTTTTCAAAGAAAAGAGTATAAGTGTATCATTTTGTGATTTATTTATTTTTTCAGGGTTAATTTATAGTATTATTTACAATAGTTAAAATACACATCAGCTGATCAATGGATAAAATGTGGTATAATAGGAATTGTAAATTCAGCAGTAGCAAAGAATGATACCTGAACTTGTATAGTGCAAGAAGTCAGTTATAAAAGATAACATGTGGTACAATACTTTATTTATATAAAATGTCATGAAGACAGAGAGCTGAAAATAGGTTGATTATGTCAAGGTAGACTTCAAGAATATGGTTAAGAATACAGGACTTCATTTGAGAAGGATGAAAATATTTGACAATTATATGATGATAAGAGCTAATATAAATGTTGAATTACATACCTTCAAAAAACTTTGATATAATATTGTATTTTAATATTGCTTCTTTTAAGCACTTAGGTTTGGCAATACTGTTGAAACCACCCACTCAGTCCACTTCGACTCACTGTGCCAGGAAAGAAAATGCTCTACTGATAAGGTAGCATAAATTTGAAATCCTATACTTGTCCTGTTTCTTCATCTGTGATAACCTGTGAGTCTTCAGTAGAGGTGGTTTTATAAAGAAAGGCAGTTTAGGTCTAAACACTATAAACTCTTGTACTCTAAATTAATTGTTATCAACTATATAAAACTAGGTTTAGAGATAATCCCCTTGACAGACTGCTGCCCATTCTCCAACAGATGGCTTGTGCAAATATTAGTGATACTATGTGGACTTAGTGCGACTAAGAAGAGCAAATAAGCTTGAAAAGAAAGGACTTCTCATGGAAAAAAGAATGTGTAGGAAGAGAAGTAATGGAGTGTGTTCAGTCAATACACATTTGAGTGCATAAAATTCTCAAAAAATAAATTTCATATTTTTGACTTTTTTACTTAAATTTTTATCCAATAGCTTTGATAATAAAAAAATAGTTGTAAAAGCAGACATAAAAATAAATTTAAAGAGGGTCAAATAATATATTGTTGTATTTATTTACAGACACTTGAGCAAGTATATTTCTCAAATATGAAGTCAAATTGATAGACTTTAAAGCTAAATATAGCATTTTTATTGTTATGTTTTTATTTGTATACACTTTTAAAAAACAGAGTTTGATTCTCTGGAAAAGGTGGATAGATGTTTGAGAATGACTAGTTGTCTTTCATGTATTTTTGCTACCAAGGGTGCTTTCTATAATTCTGTCATGAGTCAAGCATTCAAAAACATCGAACAACAGCAACAACAACAAAAAACCTCTAAGCAGTAAAACAAGGACACTATTAATACTAAATGAGAGAAAACCACTATACCACTGAAAACATAATAAAGCCTTCCCTATTTTTGTTTTCTGTTCTGAGGCTCAAGCTGGCCTTGAGTCCAGTTTTAAAATCTGTCAGCATAGAATTTATAATTATTCCACTTTAGCCTCCTGAATAACTGAGGTTTTATACATCTGTGTCACAAGCCATGTTTAAACATTTATTTTTTGATAAAATACCTTTTGGTGAAAACTTCCTTCATTTTAAGATCTTACTCTTTCAGTAACAATCTTGTGCCCTATAAAATTTCCCCAAACATTTTTTACCTTAATTTCCTTTTACAAACTAATACTTCATTTTCTGTTCACAGACCAAAAAGATAACCTGCAAAATTTATTTTCATTGGAACAAAATATTTTATCTTTCAAAAGTTGAATATGCTATATTCCAACTACACAGTTCAGCGTATCCAGTAGATGTTCACAAAAATTTGCTGACTAACTCACATTTTAAGTTTGATGGGGGATATTTTTGTGTACACTGTGAATTACTATTGGTTAATAAAGAAATTGTTTTGGCCTATGGCAAGGTAGCTTAGAAACAGGGAAGAAAATTCAACCATAGATAAAAAGACAAGATGTAGGCTAAAACTAAGAAGGCAAGATGTAATGGGACACAGGTAAGTCACAAGCTACATGACAAAACAGATTAATAAAAATGGGTTGAATTAAGATGCAAGATCTATTAAACAAGAAATCTGAGCTACAGACTAATTGTCATTAATATAAGCCTCTATGTAGTTGTATAAGTAGCTGTGGGACCACAGGTCAGAGAGTTTTGTCCAGACTGTGAAGCCCAGATGAATTAGAAAACTTCTGACTACCTAAGTCCATTTCAGAAAACTTTACAAATTTGAAATTAGACACATTTTTTATTTCTTTACTACACAAGTCACTGCAATTACTATATAATAGTTCATTTTTAATAATTGTCATATTTACTCATTATCAATGAAACATAAGATACAAAAGTATTATTTTCAGTGAAAAGAAGACAAATCATCCTCACTTTAATTTTTAATCAGAAGAAAAAAAATCCCTTGGTATCAAAAAGAATTCTCTGCTTGTTGTAGCCTACATTATAATTCCTGAAAGACAGCACAAGAGCTGAGCCAGGTTTATTTTCAAAATGCAAGAAAATGAATATATTCAAACTACACACAAGATGAGAAATTTAAACAAAATTAGCAGAACGTAATGGGAACATGTGTGTCTTCAGAAAATAATGAGCTAAAAGTAAAACCACTAAAAATTATTCCATCACAAACACTGGCCAGCTATAAAACAACTTGTTAGATGTCAGAAAAAACACTACTCTTCTTTGACAGTTCTGAGGAAGAATTTGATAATAATTGGGTCCCTTATACATTATTATGTTTCTTCATAGTAAACAGGTATGTATGTGTTAAAAATTATGGGGACCTAATGATTAAACCTGTGAGCTTCTTAGTTAGAAAGAGGAAAACCCCCAGGGTCATTGCATTGAGAATTCAGACACATAATTAGTACTGTACATGACATTTTTTGGCAAAAATGAATAAACAAAATGGCTAATTAGTATGCCATATGTAAAATCTAAACATGTCTAAATTAATGTAACTTAAGGATTTTTTTTCTTTTCTATTTTGTTGTATTGTTTGAGACAGAGTTTCCCTTTATAGACTTCTCTGTCCTGGAATATGCTAGATAATATATTTTTTTTAGTCTTTTTAACTTTTTATTTAAACTCTTTTTATACAATATATTTTGATCATAAAAACATAAAAATCAAAACACACAAACTAAAAGAGAAAAAAGAAAATCAATAAAGCCAAAATATCAAAACAAAGCAAAAATTGCATACATACACATACACACACACACACCTTCCACTTCCTCCCTCTCCCTGACAAACACACACGTGTATACATTGTACACGTGCACAAAACTGTTGAGTGTATTTCGTGTTGGCCAATTACTCCTGGGCATGGGGCCTTCCCTGAAGTGTGATTGCTATGCTCAGTTACACTCCATTGGAGAAAACTGATGTTTTCCTTTCCAGCAAGTATCAATTGCAAATAGCTTCTTGGGATCAAACTCTCTGTCCTCTTCTCCCTCTCAGTGCTGGGACCTCATCCGGCTTGGACCTGTACAGGTTCTTTTCATTCTGCCACAGTCTTTGTGAGTTTATATGTGCATCACCCTGTTGTATACAGAGCACACTTTCTTCGGAGCTGTTCTCCATCTTTTGCTTTTTTTTCATTATTTATTTTGTATTTATCAAAATAACAGTAAAATGAATTTAAAATGCTGAAAAGTTAACAACAACTGTAAAGAAGATAAAAATCAAAAGCATGACTTATTCATTTTTATAAAAATATATTGTGACCACATTTTTCTATTCCCAACACCTCCTATATCTTACCCATGCAACTTAATCTAAAAGAAAAAATTGAAAACTAACCAATATAACAAACTAATGTATTTTATAATGAGATTTATAACTTCCAAATGAAGTTATATTTGGTCAATAGTTAATAGCCAATTGGCAAATAGAAAAGTATAAGCATGTGATTTTTTTTTTCTGAGAGTAATCTGTAGGTGAACATGTAATTGCATGACACCTGTAGGCAAATTGGTAAGGAGTAATGTGCACGATGATAGATAAGCACTTAACTGGCACCTTAACAGTCTTTGGAAAATTCCATGATCCTGAAAGCAATTACATGCACCCCTACCATTATGACCATTTTTTAGAAGATTTGAATGAATGGTTACACTGATGCAGTTGTCTAGAAAGTATCTTTTCATAAGAATTTATTTCTTAGCTACCAAGATGGCTCAGCAGGTAGAGGTGATGACTACCAAGCAACATGGCCTGAGTGCAACCTCAGAGGTCCACAGAGTGAAAGGAGTGAGCTAACTTCTATAAGCTGTCTCTTGACCATTACAAGAGTATCCTTGGCATGTCCATGTGTCTCACTAAATAAATAAGAATTTAATGTATTTTTAAAGATATTTATTTTATTCATCATTAGCAAAGATGTTTTAATGAGAATTAATAAATAACTCCTTACTCTTTTATGTACAAATGAGATAATGAGTAGGTTTATCTATATTCGTCTGATGATGGTGAAATTATCCATTATTGAGCAAACTTACACAAGAATAGCATAATTGGAAGTTTGACTGAAAATTATTTCTTCTTTATGTTCATATTTTATTTAAATTTTTACAGAAGAGATATAAATAATTCACAAAAGTATGTATATACCTAAAGTGTACAGCATCATGCTTTCACATGTGTATACTTGGAAGTGATCAGCACATACAATCAAGCTAATTAACATTTCTGTGATCTGAAATAGGTACCATTTAAACTTTTATGTGTGCAAGCAAATATTATTCTACTTTATAATTTGCATTTTAATTGAGCTTTAATTAGATAGTTTTGATTCTGAGCTATGCTAGCTATAGAAATTTTAGGTTAGGAAAATTATTGGTTTGTTGATGCTATGGTATCCATTTGTTTGTTTGAGAATTTGGCTAAACCTTCCTGCAAGTGCTGTTCCATTATAAATTAGATGAAGGTTCACTGTGTTCAGTAACACTAGATATAGCAATCTAAAAAATTGAAAAAGTTAACAAAACATCCCTCTGACACTAATTTTTAATTTACTATGAAAAATACTTTTTAATTAAATGTGTTAAGGTAGGCCTTCATGAGTGTGCTAGGTGGAGACTATCTCAATTTTGTCCTTTTTCTTTTATATATTGATATATGGGAATATAAATTAAGCCATAAGGATCTGACTTTGTGGAGTTTTACTTTTGTTTTGATAAATTATCTCTTTTATTTTTAAATTAAAACTATTTTTATTTCAATCATTGTTTTCCTTCCTCTGTCTCCTCCCAGAGCATCCACACTTCTGTTACTCAAAGAGCCATGGCCTCTGAATTCTAACATCCAGCCATGGCCTCCCCAAGGCTCTGATGTCAGGCTCTTTTTTTATTTTTATACGTTTTATCCATGTATATCTTGTTCAAGTTCCCTTCCCCCTCCTGTACCTTCCAGTCACCCTCTGTTCTTCACATCTGTTTGTCTCCTCTCCAGCCAGGGCAGGAGGTCCCAAGGTCCCAATGTGGGTTAGTTCAGCATCTACACCTGGCAGATCCACTTTCCTCAGCCTAACATCAAGACTGAGTCCTGTGTTCCTCTGGAGAAAGTGGGGTCCAAGGTGTTTCAGATCTCAAACTGTTCAGTGTTTATGGTTTGCACTTTGCACATTTTTTGCTTTTTGCTTTTTTGTTTAAAGTCCACTAATGAGTGAGTACATCCCCTGCTTTTCTTTCTGGGTTTGTGATGCCTCACTCATGAGGATATTTTCCAAATCCATCCATTTGCCTGCAAGTTTTAGGATAATATTTTTTTCTCACTGATGAGTAGTACTCCATTGTGTAGATGTATCACAGTTTGTTAATCCATATATCAGGTGAGGGGCATCTAGGTTGTTTCCAGGTTCTTGCTATCATGAATAATGATGCTATTAACATAGTTTAGCTAATGCGTTTAGAGTGTGAGTGTGCATCTTTAGGGTATATGCCAAATAGTGGTATTGCTAAATCCTTGGGGCGATAGATTGCCAGTTTTTTGATAAACCGCCATAATGCATTCCAGAGTGGCTGAACAAGTTTACACTCACACCAACCTCTTCTGCATAGGCGGTGATCTGTGTCTTTTATCTTAGCCAATCTGACAGGTGTAAGGTGGTATCTCAAAGTTGTTGTGATTTGCATTTCTCTGATGGCTAAAGATGGTGAACACATTTTCAAGTGACTTTCATCCATTTGTATTTCTTCTGCTGAGAATTCCCTATTTAGTTCTGAGCCCATTTTTTTGATTGGGTTATTCAAGGTTTTAGGCTCTAGTTTCTTGAGTTCTCTACGTATTTTAGAGATCAGTCCTCTATTACTTGTAGGGCTGGTGAAAATCTTTCCCCATTCTGTAGGCTGTCATTTTGTCTTATAGACTGTGTCCTTGGATTTACAGTACCTTCTCAGTTTCAGGTGGTCCCACTTATTGAATTGAGGTTGTGGGCATTAACCCAAAATCCTATGAACACCTGATCTTTGACAAATAAGCCCAAAATATTCAATAGAAAAAAAAGATAGTATCTTGAACAAATGGTGTTGGCAAAGCTGAATGGTAGTGTGTAGAAAACTGCAAATAATCCAAGCCTATAACCCTGAACAAAGCTCAAATCCAAATGAATCAAAGACCTCAACATGAACTCAGCCACACTGAACTTGATAGAAAAGAAAGTGGGAAATACCCTCCAACGAATTGGCACGGTGAACACTTCCTAAATATAACACGAGTGGCACAGACACTAAGAACAACAATCAATATGTGTGACCCCCTGAAACTAAGAAGCAACAGTCAGGCCCTTTTCAAAACAAGGTTCCACATGCATCTGCCTCTCTGTTGCTGCCTTTTGACTCTGCCTTGTTCCTCTCTTGGGAGCTCTCATTTCTCTTTGTTCCTCTTCCTTTCTTCCTGTCTTTTTCTTTTTCTTTTTGCTTTCTATGCCTCTATAGCCATAACCCCATTAATCATAATCATATAAAATAAAACTTTTTTTAAATGTAGAAACAGCTATTAAGAGTCTCCTGCTATCTGCCTCTACCTTCTGCCATTTTATTGTGTTCCTACCTGCAGCCATAGAAACCTGAAGTCTGATAATTGGGTAAATATGATTCATGCTAATATATGCTCAAAACCCTAACAAATTTTCTATGACATAACTTCAAGTCTTCTATCTTCTCTTCCTATTTAAAAAACTGTGGTAAAATGTTCTTTGTATGCTGTAAATAAAGCACTGTTTTGGCCTATGCACAGCACCATAGAAGTGGGTGGAGAATCAGGGGAGGTAGGTAGGAGAAGGAGGGCAGAGTTAAGTCAGTCTCCATCTGTCCCCTGAAGAAGAAGCATGTAGGAATAGAGGTGAGCCATGGGCTGTGAGCCACGTGGTAGGCAGATTAATAGAAATAGGTTGATTTAAGATGGAAGAGCTAGCTAGTAATGTGTTGAAGATATGGACCAAACAGTGTGAAGTAATATAAGTGTCTGATTCATTTCTTTGGGCGACAAAAGCCGTGGACCAGGTTCCAAACTGCTGCTGTGCCAGGTACAAAGCCCCAGACCCAAAACGGGCCGGGAAACTTACTACAACAGATGGCTTCCCAACGTTGTGCCAAACACCCGCATAAAGCCTGAGAAAGTTTAAAAAGAGTGTTCTAGATCACTGAAACAGAGCCAAAAGTGGCTTTCTGAATTGCGTATTTGAATTGATTTATGGTACAGAGACAGCGTGGTGTTCGGGCAGGAATTTAAAAATGGTGAGTCCATGGCACACAGCTTAAACTGATACCTTTCATGGAAGGTTTGGCATAAGTGTGATTGACTTAAGGTTTTTGCTTATACTGAATGGAAAGGAAACAGTTAAAAATGGTTTTTCTGGTAGCAGCATTTTCTGAGTCCACTCCTTTGCTGTCAGTGGCAGAGATTTGCAGGCTCATCTGCCATATTGAAACACTGGCAAAAGGGGCGGAGTCAGCAATTAAAGTGATACAACATTTTAAAAGCTCTTTGGGTTAGAAAATTATTAAGAATTTTCAGTAAGACACATTTGGACTCACAAAACCTCTAAACGGGGTACAATGTATGTAAAATACGCATTAGCTTCAGAGAGAGAGAAAAAAAACAGGGTAAAGAAACCCTTTAAGAAAGAGAAATAAGGAAATATAGATAAAAAGGCTGCATGAAGATGGCAGATAAACAAAGAGTCTGGATTAGGGTTATTGAGTTTTCTTTTAATTTTTTAACTTTTAATGAGCTAATTGCAGAGAGACAATTGATTGCTAAGGTTGCTAAGGTAAACCAATACTTATATTTTAAAGATGTCTTGACTTTAAAATCTGTTTATAAGAATATGTTATTTGGGAAAAGAGTTTCTGCTTTTGTCTCCACAGAAGGTCAAAACCTGTGGATTGGTTCTAGGCAAATGTGGTTTCATTTGCCAAGGCCACCTGAAATTCTCTGATGGGAAAACCAGCTTCCAAGATGGCCAGTTGAGATGATCCAGCTTCAAAACCCCATGAGATCAACATCCTTTGACAGCAGGAAGCAGTAAAAGAAGGAAAACTACGCCCAATTTCCCCAAAATATTACTTATTAATGTTTGTTTTCATTATAAGTGGTTAATGGTCATAGTCAATATAAAAAAGGGGGAGGAGGAGGATATGATATGGAAATGATTAGAAAAGATAAGTGGATTTTCATTCATTGATATAAATTTAAGGTTAATTTTGTTATGCTGTATGTATTTTTCTACTCTTGATTAAGGCATGATGCTGATGTAAAACATTTAAAATTGTAATGTGTCACTGAGAAATGAAGATTAATAGTCATCTATGATAACCAAACTTATAGTTATGTTAGTTAGGTTTTTGTAGGTATACAAAGATATATTTCAATTAGATAGGTAGTCTTCAAGCATTTCAAATACATGCAGAATATGGCATTTACATTATTTTAAGATCTTAGAGTTTTTTGGAGAGTGAGACAGGTCTGCTCCTGGCAGCACCAATGTATTTCAGGAAAATGATGGGCACTGAAGAAACTTCATGTGGAATTTACTTTGTGGCAGCAGCCACTGGACAAGAAACTGTTCTGGTATTGACTGCTTGATAGTGTAATGTATAAACTGGACATGCAGGTTCCATATAAAAGTGACCACTGAACATTGGCAAAACAAGCCGAGATGGTCCTTCAGGTTCCTGCTTTGCAGAAAACATTGCCAGGCATTCTTCAGGACCCAAGGAGAAGCAACTGATGTACTGTGTCAGATTTCCTGCATCACTGAAAGGTATGACAGAGACTTTGGGCCATAAAGGCTGAAGATGGATGTCCCAACATTACAAAGGAACTTTGGATGACTGTCCAGGCAGACATGGGTCATCTATGTCATTTTCTAGACTTTGGAAGTTGCTTGCACTTCCTGTTTATTTAGATAATATTTTATCCTTCTGTGATCTTTGATGTGGTTAAAGGTTTAATAATTATAGGTATAGTTCTTTTTAGTTTAAAAGGTATATTAGTTATGAAACTTTAGACTCACAGTGATAAGGTAGATAATGGAATATTCTCTTTAATTTTCTGAATACAAATAAACTAGGTATTGTAACTGTAATTTTTGCTTGAGAGATGTTCTGTTGTAATTTTGCTATATAGAAATTGAAACCTTCCTTTTTAACTAGACAGAAAAGAGGAGATGTGGTAGAATGTTCTTTGTATGCTGTAAATAAAGAACTCTTTTGACCTATGCACAGCACTGTAGAAATGGGTGGAGGATCAGGGCAGGTAGGTAGGAGAAGGAGGGTGGAGTTAAGTCAGTCTCCATCTGTCCCCCGAAGAAGCATGTAGGAATACAGGTGAGCCATGGGCTGCAAGACACTTGGTGGGCAGATTAATAGAAATGGGTTGATTTAAGATGAAAGAGCTAGCTAGTAATGTGCTTAAGATATGGGCCAAAGAGTATGAAGTAATATAAGTGTCTGATTCATTTCTTTGGGGGACAAAACCCACTGGAGACCAGGTTCCAAACTGCCACTGTGCCAGGTACAAACCTCCGGACCCAAAATGGGCTGGGAAACTTTATACAACAAAAACAAACAGGTAAATTTTTACAGAATATTCTTTAAAAGAAAAAGAAGTAAAACTAAATTATCTTGCAGAACATTTACCTTCAATTTGAACACATTTTGTGTTTTATAACTTTTAAGCTATGTTTCATTTATTGAAGTGTGTGTGTGTGCTCATGTGGGTATGTTTGTATGTGTGTGTCTATACATGCATTAAGTAATTTTGTATGATATCTAAAGACCATAGGTCCATGAGTGGGTGTCAGTTTTCTCCTTCCTCTTTGCAAATCAAAGTTTTGAAAATTAAACACATTTGGCAGCATCTTTACCTAATGACTCAGCTAGCCAGCTCTGATTGATATATTTTGCATAAAACTTATAATGGTTTACTCCATACGAGTTAACTGCTGTGAACAGCATAAAATTGCCTTCAACATATTTGTACAAATAGATGCAGCAACAATATAAAGAACCTGCTCAGAATCTATGGGGTTATCAAATAGAAAAGGCTAATCTTAGTAGGTACGAACCATTTATATAACATCTTTAGTAGGATAATTCCATAAAATAAAATTCAGTCAATTATAATTAAGTTGTAGGTAATACAAGACTTATTAGTATCATTTTATTATATGAAACACAAAGTATCCCTTTATTAATAAAAATATTATACTTGATAATACTGTAATTTAAATTTCAAGATATTATTTTGAAAAACTATGAAAAAGAATATATAGGCATTTAAAATTTTGCTTGTAAAGCATTTAATCACAATGTATATTCAACGTCTTTAATTTAAAAAAGTATTTTGATTCATCATGCACATGTATGAAATTTTATTAATTTATAAAATTTCAATTCAATGAATTGAAATTGTTTCTTAACAGGTAATTACTATTCTGGAAATTTACATAAATTGAATACTGAGCTTTGTGATATCTCGTATTCAGTGTTTATAAAGCTTATTCTGTGGTAGCATTGACTATTTTTATTCTCACTATAATATATACTACTTCCAAATAAAAAATTGACAAATGTGTTGCACTGACCTCAAGCACAGCTCTATCCAGCAGGATGCTCTTAACACTTTTCAGTGAGTCTTTCATTTCTAGTTTGAAATTTCCTATATGACAGAGAAGATTTTGGCATCTTAGAATGAGAGTTTCTCCTTCTGAATATCTAACTAAACAAGCTCAGATTTGATTTTTGACCCTCTTGGATCTTGCTCTAATACAGAGTAGTATTTCTCAGATAGATATAATGGTTCTCTTTTTCTCACTTAAGGACCTAAAATAAGTCCATGAAAGCAAAACCTCACAGAATCTTGGAAGCATGAAAAATGTCATAGACCATAGTCCTGCTGAGGACAGACATCATCTAATTCATTAATTTTGAACGTATTTTACAATTTCTCTGCTTACTTTATTAGTTCTTCAAATGACATTATATTTTATTCTACTTATATATTAATGTTCTACTGAATTGTTTCCACAATGGTCTTCCAATTTATCCTGTATCTATTTTCAAAAATGTTTATTTTTTATGATTTAATACATACATATATTTTAAATATTAAATTTCTGGAGATGGATTTTCTGAATAACTATTATTTGATTTATTTGTATAAAAATACTTTATTTGTATTTCTTATACAAAGAATACTTAAACAACTGAAATCAATATTTTCACATGATACTACCTAACCTGTGAGGCATGCAGTATCCTATGCTTTTATCCTTTATGTGTTATTTCTGCATATTATTTTAAAACACTTTAAAATTTTCCAATTGAGTGTCTACTCAAAAGCAACTTCTTGCCCTGACTGCTGTCAGTGTGCTCTCTATCTGATATAGACAAGCAAGATAAAAAATAGAGACTGCCAAAGCCTGCCTAAACAAAATAAGAAGGTCCTACCAAAAAATACCCTGCTTCTACAGAGACTTGTCAGACATCATAGGCCAGTAGCCACAAAGATAAATGCTCCCATTGTACAAAAAATAATAAATGACTGTCCAGACAGTTAACTGTCATTGTCTTCTCCTAAATTTTAAAAGCTACTTCATCATGCTTCCAACTTCAAATATATATTTTCCTTCTCAGGTCTTGATGATGTTAAAGACTAAATAGTTGAGGTTGTTATTACTTCTTATCTCAACAAAGACACTCAGATATTAGAACTTTATTGTTCGAGATAAGCAGCTTTAAAGCAATCCCTGTACATCTCCTCATATCAACATTCTAGACATTAAGTTGCACCTTATACTTGTTATCTGCTAAAAGTAGTTTGACCTCACTTATGTTAGTACCTTTCTCTTCCCCAGACACCACCTTATGATGATCCCTATAGTATATAGCTCATGCTTAGTTTAAAACTTTCTTATTTAGACAAAAGGGGGAGATGTATTGGAAAATCAGAATCTACACAGGTAGACTGATAGCAGCAGAGTGCTGAGACAGAGAGGGGTGTGGTCAATAAGAATGAGCTTCGGAAGTAGAGCGCCCAGGGAGAGGATGAGAGACAAGAAGCCGGCATTCTCTCGCGCAGGGCCCAGACCTCTTGCAAGGGTTCTGGACTGGTGGAGTGGTTTCCAGACTGGTGACGTGGTTTCCAGACTCGTGGCACAAGTTTCAGATGTGTGGCATGTGGGACAGGAGCTTTCGTTTAAGAACGCTCCGGCGCACTACAACCTTACCCTTCACCTCTTCTTAAAACCTTCTCTGTTTTATAAGTGATTCTCACAAAATAAACATCATTTAAAACATATCTCATGGCAAGGCATTACCATGATATGCCCCTCCCACCTACTCCATCCCTCAGTGTTTGAATGTGGATGATTCTGTTCTCTGATATTCCAGGCTGATTTTATTAAATATAAACTATATCACTGCAGAATTGTTATAAATTTAGCTTAGATTGTTTTTGTTTTCCTGACAATTTAACTTTTGGAAGATGCTTTCTATAATTGTGTATTCTTTTGGTTACTATAATAGCTGAGACAACCAAGTTTTAAATAGGAATGATATACTATGACTCATAATTTCAGTTTTATATCCATAGTCATCAAAGTCACTTTTTGACTTGTGAGAAGGCACTGTTACATCATTCTGAGAGAATGTGGTAGATAAGTTCAGATTTGTAAAGTGAAAAAGAAGAGGCTAAGATCTGAATATACTTCAGATGAAAACACCTTATTGTTCTATCTTCCTTCCAACATGCCCATACCATAAAGATTATAATACATCGCTATGACTCCAAATGATGTACACCAAATGCTGACACTTATAATCAATAAGTGAATAAATTATTGCTATAATAATTTGTTAAATGTGTGGCATAGACACACATGAGGATGCAAGTATGTATGATCAGATGATTCTTTGTTCATATAAAGATAGCACCATTTTTTTCTTAACTACAAAATCTGGCTTAAGCTACCAACTATTTTTGACTTTTTAAAAGCTATAAAGACCATCTAAGGTAGTATTTATCTTATGCTCAATTATGCATTCTTTTGATTTTTTTTAGTTGTTTTACTTACTCTTTTATCTAGGAAAGGATTACATCTCAGAAGAAAATACATATAATAATATTATGAAATCACAAAATATCTCTAAGCCTATGAACTACTATTATTTATTTTGTAATTCTGCTGTTTGTGTAATTAGAATAATTTTAAAAGTTAGAGTTCATCTTCAATTAATTACTGCTCAGAGGGTCAATTAGGTACATAAAGAGAAACATATTTGACGATATCTGCAAATATAACAGATAAACTCATGCTAGTCATCAAAAATAATTTCTCACTACTGAAAAGATAAACAATAAAAAGATAATTATCGCTTGAAATGATAGAGGTATCATTTCATTCATTTTTATTATGTAGCCCAGTGTAGAGTAAATATACCAACAATAAAAATTTTGTAGAATACATGTTGAAGATGCTTTTATTGTTTCTAATTATATACAAGAAGATTAATTGTTAGAAACTAGTTCTAGGTCATTTGGGACAGAGTTACATAAGTTAAAATTACAGAGCCTTTGGTTTCGTATAAATAAGTATGGCCAGGGCCTACATTCAGAAGCAGATATATGTTGGCATTCTTTCACTGTGTGGAAAAGTACAAGAAAATCCAAAATGGACCAGAAAAGAAGCAATTACTATAGCTCTGACTCCCCAGAGGTTCCATCAAATTATTATGAAAAGATACAGAATTGGACCAAAATATGTCCTGGGTCTATATGTGTTGTTCATTTAGAAAGCTTACCTTGAATGTTCTATGGGGTGATGAATAACTCAACTGTCAACTTGATTTATAAGTTTGCAAAGGCTTTTCAGGGTAGTTACTGATATGTGTCTATGTGTCACCCATAGAGGTATAATGCTTGTTGACATGATCAGAGAAGAAGAATTGACAAAGTCTCCTTTCAAGTATCAAGTTCAAGACCATGTTAAGTTGAGAACTGTTCATCTTCTTGTATTCCTGTAAGGTATTATCCAGGCTTTATTTGTTTCTATTTGGTTTTGCCAGTTATAGGGTCAACATGATGTTGCTTCTGATTAATTCTTTTCTCCCTGAAATTCTGTTGTCTTATTTATTTTGTCAATACCTGATAAATGGTGGCAATTTTAAATAACAGCATATCTCAGTAGAAATGCCTGATCATCTTTGACAGATGATTTCATTTTTCTAAGAAGCCTATATAGTAGTTACTTTTATAATATCACTGGAGGTGTTCCCAAGAACCAGCTGTAGCTCTTCCCAGCCCAAAATTCTTGTAATTAAATTATACTGTTATTATTCCTTAGATTTTTATAAAAATTTGTACATGATATTTTAAAAGATTTGCTCAATTTATTTCTTCATTTTTATTTATCAGTCCATTTAAATCCATTTATTCTTATATGTTTAAAGTCTATTATGAGCTAAAGGCTGAACTGGAACTGTAATTTTGTAATCAGTAGGGCAAATAGTTCCTTGATTTTTCTATCTTAGAGTCAGTCTAGTAAAAACATATATTTGGAAAATATATAAACTAATAGCTATAAACTATAAAAATTAAATAGAGTTCAGAGACTATAAAGAATGCTAAAAATTTTAAATATAGAAAGAAATTTCTAGAAAAATAAGTAAATCTGAACAACCTTATAGTAAGCAGCAAAAGTCAAAAATAAAAATAAAGGTAGTAAGGATTTGTTTTCTCAATTTATATGTAGAATATAATATGTGTGTGTATTTGTATGTAAGAGGCAGGTGTGTAAAAGGTAGATGTGTAAAAGGTGGCATGAGGTTACAAAAAAAGCATGGGGGGTTAGTCTGTAGAAGAAATTAAAGTTACAAAATGTGGATATGAGCATTTGAATATGCATAAAACTAATATATTATTTTGTTTTGTAGTGAGTGAGTAAACATACAATGAAATGTAACTAAGTGGCTTTAAAATATTTTTATTAAGATTAAAAAATATAATCAATAAAAATAACATAAACAGTAACTTTATGAATAAAATATATTTAAATGTAAAGAAATATAAATATGCATGATAATTGTATATGAATTCTTATCTGGTTTATCTTTCATGCTTATGTACATATATAAATATCTCTGATATATATGAAGATAAATAATTACAAAAATTAGATATACATATAGATATAAAGAAAAAAATTACAACTAAATGTAGATATGTATCATTCTCATCACATAAACACTCTAGGAGTCTATAGGCATAAGCTACATATTTTAATATTCCATTGTTGCTTAGTAATTGCTGCATAGCTTTTCTAATTCACATTTTTTTTGTAACTTGTCTGCAGCAAGATCAAACACCGCCAGAAATTACAAGCATCCATCATTTTTAGGCAGATCACAAATAACCATGTATTCTTTACACTTATGGACAGTCTATCTAAGGTAATGTCAATAATAAAACAAAATGGCAAAAGAATCAAACTTAAGGAAGTGGTGACAAATAACCATGTCTTAGCATTAGAATTAAATGGTGTTAAGACCCAGATAACTTGATACAAGGTAAGTCATAGACCTAGGTTGAAACCTATTGTTACTATTCAGCTAAAGCAACATAGCAATAAAATAACTTCTCATGACATATTTTTAAAGATTTGTTTATCTATTGTGTTCTACATGCATTTAAGAAGAAAGACTTGGATCTCATTATAGATGGTCACAAAAGATTGTACAAAGAACACTCCTATAAAGAATGTTTTTACTAAAATAATTACAACAGAGTGTCCCTCCCTTCCAGATAGAAGGTGTAGCAAAGGCAAACATTGAACTAACAAATGTAGATCAACAAAAGACAGAGAAGGTAACCTTTCACTTTCCAGAAACTCTCTGAAATTCAATTTAGTCAGTTTCTGTCATCATGGCAAAAACTCATTCCAAGATTAATTACAGACCATTATACTTATTGTAAAATCCATACTTCTCTGGATAATATAACATCTATAGAGAATAGAACAAAAAAATTTAGGGGAAACAAAAAATGAATATTTTGATGAACTGTATAAATGAACAAATGCCAAAATTAAAAATAGGAATAAGTAACATTGTCTTTGAAGGTCTGGTAGACATAGGTAAAGATGTAAAAATAATTGCACAAGAATTCTGGGATCTAAATTGGTTTCTTCTGGAGGTAAATGTTAAATTTTCAGGGATAGGAACATTATCCCAGGTTAAACAGAACACAAGATAGATTGGATGTATATGTACAGCAGGACAATGAAAAAAATTAACGTCATTCATGGCTAACACTGCTATGAATTTATAAGGTTTTGATAAAATGCCCAGATCAAGATTCCTTTAATTGCAGAAACAAACCATAAACTAATATATAGTTTGGAAAAAAAATTAGAAGATATTACTTTAAAAAGTCACCTACCGTTTAAGTTGCACAAAAACAAAGAACAACACCTACTGTTCTTGCAAAGACAATAATAGAACAAACTTTAAAATGGTTAACAAACAAACCTGTATTGTGTTCAGCAATGGCCTTTAACCAAAGAAAAATTGGAGTCCTTAGTGTTACATGAATTCAGATTCTAAAGAAAGAGATCAGTGCCAAATATTGGGGAAAGGCTCAAATATCAGAGAAAGAAAACGGCACAATCAATTCTTACCTAGCTATCTTCCAAATTCCTTAGCCTCCTTCCTGGTCACTTCTGCTTCTGTGAGTTTTCTATACAGCCCTAAATACCCTTCTCATCAGCTGTGTCCCACCTAGGTTAGGATTAAAGGCAGGAACTACTCAATTTGGTAGGGACCCTTTGAACTCATCAAAACACAGAAAGTTCTGTCTCTGGAGATATAAGATTAAGAGTATTGGTTAACACTCCCAGGCTTTCCCTGTGCTGAGATTAAAGATGTGTGCTGTTGAAACTCAGCTGTTTGTCCTTGTACTTCAGGATCAAGAAATTTCTTAGCTGTCTAACTAGATTTTGGCCATGTGTTAATCTCTCAAATATTTCAGGTTTTATTTAATATGTAACATATTACCACACCTTAGAACATCTTGTACAGAAGCAGTTAAATGCCCAACATATTGGAGAATCAAGCAGCCATTATAATTTTCCTGTATATGTTATTTTTAAAAATCTGAAAAATTAAGAATGGTAAACAATCTAAGTGTTGTTAACAATATAATTCAGCCAATGAGGTCTCTACAATATGAAATTCCTTTGCCTTCTGTATTACCTAAAGAATGGCCTCTTAAAGCTATCAATTTAAAAGACTGTTTCTTACTTATTATATTTACAAGAAAAGAATAAAAATGCCTTTATGGTCTTGGGCTGCTGTGGCCGGGGAAGAGGAGTTGCATGTGTCGCTTCAGCTGGTTGGAGCGGAGGCGGCGGGGGCTGTGCTACCGGCTGGGTTTGTGAGATGGCTACTGACATTTCTGAATCCAGCGGGGCTGATTGCAAAGGCGATACGAGGGACAGTACCAAGTTAGATTCGGATTATCCTCTTCGAGTCCTTTATTGTGGAGTACTGTGAATACATTCCCGATGTTGCTAAATGTAGACAATGGCTAGAGAAGAATTTTCCAAATGAGTTCGCAAAACTAACTGTAGAAAATTCACCCAAACAAGAACCTGGAATTAGTGAAGGTCAAGGAACAGTAGGGGAAGAAGAGGAGAAGAAAAAACAAAAGAGAGGTGGAAGAGGTCAGATCAAACAGAAGAAGAAGACAGTACCACAGAAGGTCACGATAGCCAAAATTCCCAGAGCAAAGAAGAAATACGTCACGAGAGTATGTGGCCTTGCAACTTTTGAAATTGATCTCAAAGAAGCACAAAGATTTTTTGCTCAAAAATTCTCCTGTGGTGCCTCAGTAACAGGGGAGGATGAGATCATCATTCAGGGAGACTTCACAGATGACATAATCGATGTCATTCAGGAAAAGTGGCCAGAGGTGGACGACGACAGCATTGAAGACCTCGGAGAGGTGAAGAAGTGACGTGGGAGTCTTGTGCTCTGAGCTGACCCGAGCTGACACGGCCAACAGAGGAGAGGCCTTTGAGACATATATACATATGTACATATGTGTATATACATCCTACAGTAAAGCTGTAGACTCCTCATCTTTGTTCTCATTGTTCTGTACAAGG